>JAMKCH010005828.1:0-72125 GCA_023653785.1 Ophioderma brevispina
TTGTTTACTAATAGAAGTCGGGTCCGACTTTTTTTAGACGCAGAACCAGTCGCAATTGCATCTTCAGGACCGCTTTAAATGGTGTATGTGTCTGTTTTTTCACAATGAACATACTATAATGTGTGATAGGACCTAGACCTATCAATTTAGGCCATAATGGGTCATTCTTGGATTTTGGAAAAAAATGACTGATAGTGGTTTTTAAACACCATAACAAAACACTAGGGTGTGATTCACTGATCGATAACCGATTTAATTATTCTAATCATTCATACGTCATGTTACTAAGTTTCCATGATGATTGATGAACACTTACTCTTAACTTTCTGCTTTTTGCGAAGAGTGGGAAAATGTGGGCTAGAGGGAACAAAGGGTATAAAGAAAGACTATGGTGGCCGAAAAGGGAAGAAAACAGTTTTTGGAACGGTGCGAATGAATAGTATACATGTCATATTTAAGGTAAAACAATGATTAACCCTCGTCTAATACCTGAGCCATTTTTTGTAACAAAACTCCCAAGGGGGGGGGGGGTGTTTCTCACCCCCCTGTGATTTTTCGTTACTGAACACCCCGATTCCTGTAAATTTGGTACCCAAATGAATAGCTTAGAGTTTTCTTCTTTCCATTGGTACCTAAAATAAGTACAACATCCCCATTATGACGTCACCATGACGTCATATGTTGAGGAAAGTAACGAAAATACTGAATAGGGTGGAAAGTTGATATTTTCGCAATTTTAGCTAACTCCAACACCCTATTATAGCTCTCAAAATGAAGTTCAGTGGTTATACACTCGTCATTTCCATCAGTATAGTCAAAAACCGCATGAAAATCTTTTTTCCTAACCTTTTTGGCAAAAAATTGAATTTTCCCACTGTGGTGTGTCTATGGAAAATGCAGTTTTGCTGACTGCGAACTTTAAATGACGTCATTGTGACGTACTGCACTAGGCAGTTTGGTACTTATTTTGGTAACAATGGAAAGAGGAGGACCATATACTATCTATTGGTACCAAAATCAAGCAGTGTCCTGTTTATGCTTCCCTGTGTTGTGCTCGGCATGTTTTGGTACTTCTCTTCCGCAGGGTGGTGGTTGGTTTCACCACCCCCCCTATCGTCACTTTGGGATCACCCTGTATCTCCTATACCAAAAACCCCGGTGGAATTTTTTGTTTTTGGTTAAAAAGGAGCGAGACATGTCAATTGACAATTACCTTAAGATAATTTGGCACCAAAAAGGGGTTTAGCAGCCGGGAAAAAAACCTAGGGGCGGGTTGGTAACCACCCCCCCCCTCCTTCGGTATAACGAGGTTAAAGCAAGGGCGTTCCAGAACCTCCCGACCGGAGGTGCGCTAATAGGGGCTATAGCACAGACCAAATAGAGGCTTAGTTATAGTCTTTTTCGAAAAAACCCTGATGGTCCAGCCAACAAAGTCCCATGCCACAAAGGCCCCCCAGAAGAGAGTATGGGAAGCGACAAAAATTGTAACGAGGCTAAATACCTCGGAAATAGTAAACCAATGAATAATTTAAAATCAAGTATATACGATTTGGATAGAGGAAGAATCAAGAATACGTAAATACTCTAATAAACATGAAAAAGGGAAGGGAACTGGAGTGTATATAACATCAATAGATGATATAGATGCCATATGGGAACGAAAAAAGAGTGAAATAGAAATGGGAATGCGAAAGGTAACAATGGTGTGTTAAATAAGGGTGACGACGTATAAGCATTGAAAGGATTTCTGAAGATCACTTTTTAAAAGAACAGCGACAAATCAACACAACCACTGTTCATATATATGTATAATGAAAAAATTTTTAAACTTATAATTCACTTGGCATATACCCCAAATGATACTGATAAGCTACTTATACAAGTCACACTAATTATCACATATAATTTTAACACTTTAAATACATCAATTATAATTAAACAATCATATCCCCATTATAAGTTTACACTTTAATACATTTAAGTATACAATCCATAAGTGGAAAACCTTTATATACAATCAATTACAACAGATCCTAAATTTAAATAGCAACCCCGTCTGGTCAAATACAGAAGGAGTTGCCCCTTATAGTCGCCCTTATTACGACAGGTCAGGGGGGGAAATGTAAGATATGGTTAATTTGTAAGATTTGTAGTATTTATCACTTTGGTGGGCATAACGGAAGGGTCCATGTGGAACCATGATTCGTTTCGCGCGATATGTTTTTACGCTAAAATTATCTGGCCAAATTTTGTGTATTGTATAATTCCAGTTGCAGCAATTGGGGAAAAACATTCAGATTGGTCATGGCATTTTTATACTAATTATAATGAACATTTTGTTGGCACTATTCAAAAGTTTGTTTTTTACGTAAATGTGGCGTGTGTCAGATCGTCTTGGGACCCCGATTTACCCGAAGTAGTATCGATTTTGATATCAGATTGAAAGGCCGTATTTTTTTTCATTGTCAACCTGAAATTTGAGCCCTCAAACCCCCATTCATTCCCAAGATATACACAAAAACCGCCGTTTTAGTGGTAACATCAATGTTAGCACAGTTTGATAGGGCTTTTGCAACACGCATTAATGCGGCTACCATCAAAACCACAAGATTGTTTCCCACGGCTACTTGAGGGGTGTATTGCAAGGGCCAGGCTTCATATCAAGTACAGACCACAATACACAGAAAACGGGAACAAGCACTTTGAAATCTACTAATTATTATGATTTAATTTTTATTTCAGCAAGGGTGTAATTTATGTCCTACTATTTAGCCGAATTTATTGAAAAAAGTCCTTTAGGAATAGATATTTTCTTTTTGGGCTGGACATAAAATTTCTACGCGTCATGAAAATTGCGGTTTTGGAACGCCATTTGAATCTGGCTAACGATTCATTATTGGTTTTTTCTGTTAGGATCTTTCAATTGATGTACATCAATGGTCAGGTTTTGTTTAAAAATCCAACTGCCAACTGTTTTTAGGGGAGGAGTTGGGGGGAAGGCAAGTGGACCCTTATAGCACAAACGGGAGTGCAAAAGACTTATGCACTTAAGTGTAATTTTCGTACATGATTCAATCTCTACACATATTTACACATACGTTGATGTTGATATTGCCACATCCTATGTGAAAATTAATTTGTACCTATCTGGTCTGGAGAGAAAGCATTGGAGTTCAACGACAAAATGACAGGCAGTTGGTTGAAGCTTTGGATGAAAACAGTTTCAAAATACATAGTCTTTGTTCTGTCACAGTCTGGCCCTGTCATATCCCCGACCAATTCTATTTATTGGTTACAGATGCATTTCGTGATCCTCGCCACCTAAATTGTTTATGGTTACTAGATATCGGCCAGAAATTAGTTTTTAAAAATTGCAGTTGATTGTACATCGAATGTTTGGTTCAGTGCTAGGAGCAAATATTTTTAAAGGACATAAAATAAAAAAACTGAAATTTCTACCAGAGTAGATTGAATTTGCACCGTAATATTAGGCACATTAGATCTACGGTTCAAAGATACAAAAAATCTCAGCTTGTTTTTTAGGTTAATCGAGGAGACAGGCTGAGGATTATAAAATTCCATGAAACCATATAGCCTCCAGGCTTTGTTTAAACAAGACGAGTCCTTAAAAGGACAATCTTGCATTAGTGCACAATTTGTGAATGAAAAAAACAAAATTGAGTTTTGTATCACTATATTGAATGAATACAATGCAGGCATCAATCCATAATGATCAACTTTATTGTGAAACAAAAGACATTCAGTTTCATGTTACTTTTATGTACATCTGGTATTAATTTGAAGGAAGAAATCACATTGCATGGAACACCCAAGCTTCATTTACCATACTTCCCTTTTAAAGGGAACTTCTTATCTAGTGCAAAGGCCAAAGCACTATTGTGTAGTAATACCTGTCATAATTGCGCCACAAAAGTTGTGCATGTTTACCACACATGAAATATTAGTCTGCTTGATAAATAGGTCCATGCTTATCAGTGTTAAAATATACAAACAAACAATGTAATTCTGCACCACAATTTGTATATTATTACATGGGAAGTATTATTTTGGATATAAATTGGCTATGAGAAGTCATTCTACAGTTTAATTGTAAGCAACATTTGCAATCTGACCCCAAACCAATCAGAAAACTGGTACATGCTACCTTAGCCTAGGTTAGGTCTAGTCTCATTTAGTGCACGCAGGGAATGTCACTATCACTAGTGGTGCAAGTAGGGTAGTATATCACTGACCATGGCCATACATGGGAAATATGAGCTCTTGAAGTCAACATGGCAGTATCAGTAACAGCTGAGAAATGTAAACAAATGTATGGGTGTATACCCACACTAAGAAACTGAGCTTACCACTGCATGAGGGTTTGGTCAATCCAGGATTAATCTTCTGCCTGGCAGAAGAAAACAATGGTATTGTATCCAACTTTAATCACTAAATGCAATTAAGCAGTGCCCGACCTCTTAACATAGGCTACCCCTAGAAACTGATCTGCTAACATATTTGAAAAGTCAGCTAGAAATCCAAAACTTACATTTAAAAAAAATAAACTTTTTAGGTTAATCGAGGAGACAAGGTGAGGATTATAAAATTCCCATGATAACAATAGAGCCTCAGGGCTTTGTTTAAACAAAAAAGGTATTGTATCCAAATTTATTCACTACCCCAAGGCAATTAAGCCAGTTCCCGACCATCTTGAAACATAGGCCTACCTAGAACTGTCATTGTCAATTTGAAAAGTCAGTAGAAATCCAAAACTACCATTTAAAAAACAATCAAACTTATTTAAACCAAATCTTTACACCAAAACATCTAAAACACAAATTTACGGTACAACGAAAAAATAGGACAAACACCACATGCAGTAATTTGCATTTTTACAGCCAAAATTGCCACATGCGAACAAAAAACCATCACGACATCAGTCAAATACAAGCCAAATAAAAGTTTATACTGACCCAGTGTCCCTACGAAAACCAATAATATAAAGGAATATGACATGGAGTGCGCCAAAACTGCTATATTGGCGTGTTATTGACCCAGGACGTACAAGGTTAGTAAAACGAGTAAATATACAGTTCCCACATCACTATAAGCTGATTTGTAATTGAGTATATCAGTGTAGAATCTGAAAGTTGATCACCAACTTGTTGCATAACCGCGATTTAATCTTCACTAGTGAATGTTTTGAGTGGAATTTATTTTTTTCCATGGCAAAGTGAAGGGGTTTGCCGTTCGCGAGAACACACATGTCTGCATATGCGTGTGTGTGTTGTGTGTGTGTGTTTTGTGTGTGTGTTTATGTGAGTATGGATGTATTAGTATGTGTGTATGTATGTGTATGTATGTAGTAGGTATTGATGTATGGATGTATGGATGGTGTGTTGTTGGTGTGTATGTATGTATGTATGTGTGTATGTATGGTGTATGTGTGTATGTGTGTATGTAGGTGTATGGTGTGTATGTTGTTGTGTTATGTATGTAGATGTAAATGTATGTATGTATGTTATCAATGCAAAGTATTCTACGTTTGCTTGTTTGGTGTTTTTTTCGTTCTCAAACGATCAGGGGAATAACCAGACCTGAGCCTCAGGGGCAAGACTCAATGAAGTTTCCCGATTTTTGTTGCATTCGCCAATGTTTCAGGCTGATACAGATCGCCGGGTAGACCCTTATTTTCAGGTTGGTCAAGGGGGGGGGGGGGGGCAGGGGCAACCTCCCTTCCCACTTTCGTGGGCTTTCTGCACGTCTTCTGTCACCCTCTAGCTCCTCTGGGGTCGTCTCGGTTACATGGAGCTTATCTTTCCCTCTTTTCTTCTTTTTTTCCTTTCTCTTCTCTGTCCCTCTTTTTTTTCTCTTTTTCTCTTCCTTTGCCCGTTTTTCTTCCCCATTTTGGAACCCCCTTCCCGTTTTTGGGTGTCGGGGGGGGGGGCAGCTTGCCCCCGGCCCCCCTGGTTACGCCATGAAACGTTCCTCTTTTAAATGTTTTCCTTCATTTCATAAGAACTTATGTAAAGAAGTGAAGACAGACGGTTTTAATGATATTGGTACATCGTTGTTTATGGATCTGTAGTTTTCTTTCTCCACTGCGAAAGCTCAACATTCTTCCTATTTAGAAAAGCAATTGAAATGAAGGGTTTTGAAAATTAACGTAAATAAATAAATGTACTTACGAGTTTGCTAAACCACATATACTGTATTGTTATGTTAATCATTACGTGTATCCTATTTTAAGTAGACCTTATACATACTAAAACACTTTTAACACCTTGTTCATCTAACTGGGGTTAAAAATATAACCACAAAGATGGACAGTCACATCTTTTGAAAAAGTAGTAAAACCTTATAACCAACTAAAACGTGTCAAGATACCCGCGTGTTAAATGTGCAAGAGGGTTATACGAGTTACATTACGGGTCCTCATAATAGAAATGCAGATCATTTTGATACTACTCTAGGATCTTCACAATGATTTTCAGTTTCAGGGTTTACCGCCCGTCCGTAAATGCCAAGAATCACAAAATATTTCTTATTTTCATAAATTAGGATTTGTGTTTCTAAGAGTCAAGATTTTTCCAAGTATTCTGAGATTTTTCTTACACAAAATTACCTTATAAATAAAGCAAGCTTCGTTCAGAAATTTGCTTTTAAATAAAATGCTTTTCCGACAGCACTTTTCACCCGACATTCATGAAAAAGTCGGAAGTTTTGGAGGTCAGGGCGGTTTTAAACCATAAAGACTTGAACTCAACAGGGTGGTCTTTAAGGGCAAGTGATAGGAGCCCCTTGTTGTAATGTTAAGGTATATAATATAAATTTGATTCAAGTTCAAAACGTATATTTTCAAAGATCAGGAGGCATGGTTGAGAGAGTTCGGGAAATATGAGAGATGGGTGGGGGAGGGAGGGAGCATTTTTGGTGATTTCGGGATGGTTCCCGGGTTTTAGTAGCTACGTGTATTTCAATAGTTGATGAGCATTTCGCACCCAAAATCGGCTATTTGGTGTCAAAATAACAATAATTTACACAAAAGTGGACAATTGGATGGTTGCCAGAGGTTTCTGGATGGTTCTCTGTATTGTGGATCATTGTGTATCAATGGTTGTTGACCAATGCTGGAACCCAAATCACTTAAAATGATCAAAAAATATTTTTTAAAAGACAAGTGGAACTTCGGAAGGTTTCACGATGGGGGGGGGGGGGGGGGGGTAGGACACGATCTGCTCGATGTTGGCATTGGAAGATTTCCAAATGGTAATTTGGGGAACTGATATGTGCATCAAGGACCTCTGGATGTTCCCGGTTTTTCCTTAGAATGGGCACAAAGACGCTATTTTAGGCTGATTACCAAAAATACAAACGAACGAACAGGCGGACGCTGTTTTAGCACTTACCGAGGTCAAAGTGCCATACTAAATACAAAACACAAAACGTGTGTACTACGACTGTGCTAAATAGTCACAATCGTCATAAAACTACGAAGTGTATAGCCATGTATTTAGAAAGCCATTTTGAAAATCTGCAAAAAACTCCGTGCCCGATTATGCGACGAAAAACTTTTCTGCTATAAACCACATGCCTGATGATGTTCCTGGATATAAAAAAGGATATTTTATATTCGAGGGGCCCCTGGCGAAATCAAAGAGAAAGTGCATTTCCGTGCCGTAAGTTTTCGTTGTATGGCTTGGGCGGTAAAACATCCCAAAGCGTCCACCAGTGGCTCGCAGATTCAAGATGGATGTCAGACATCTAGCCTTTTATAACTCCAACTCGAGGACGTGCATTGACTATGGCAGCCTCGGTCCCAGTGGCGATTCAAAAATCATCTTTAAACCTTTGTTAAAAGATTTAGTAATATCAAGGATAAATTAAGGAAAAATAGTGACTTCAAAATCCTCGGGGGTTAGTGGATAACCCCGCTGCAAAAAAAAAAAAAAAATTTTTTAAAAAAGGTTTGGGTTAATTTCCAATAAACGGTCATTAGATTTAAATATTCGTTACCAGGCCTTAGTCTGTAGTCAAGTTGTTGTAACCGTTCGATATGCGTAATAGCGCCCTCATACCGTTAAGTCTTTGAAACAGACTAGGCCACCTGAGTTGATGCCATTTTGGAATTTGCTGTGCTGTTATGGTTGGCAGTCCCTACCCCCCCCTGCGATGGTTTATGGCGGTTCCAGGGGTTTTTGCGTTCCTTTGTATTTAATGGTATAAGTATTGCTGAACCCAATGCTGTTGGTCCATAATGATCAAAATATTTGAAGTAAAAGTTAAATGCTTGGGTTGGTCCCAGATGTTTCTGGAGGGTTCCCAGTGTTTCTTCTCCTTGGGTGTATCAATGGTTGTGAGCAAATTGTGTTGGAACACAAATTGCTATTTGGTTCAAGATGGTCAAAATCAGGATTTTCAGAAAAGTCGATCCTTTTTGGATGGTTCCTGATAGTTTGGATGTTCCCAGTGTTTTCGGGTACTTTGTGTTTCAATGGTTGATGAGCATGCCGGAAGCCAATTCAGTTGCTTTTGCTTCAAAAATAGCAAAAATAATGATTGTAAAGAAAAAGTGGACACTTGGATGGTCTCAGATGGATAACTGGAGGTTTCTGGTGTTTTTGGCTCCTTTGTGTATCAATGGTTGTGGAGCAATTGCCTTGAAAACTCAAATTGGCCATTTCTGTCCCACATGGTCAAAATTATGATTTTTAAAATTACACAATGTGGATGGTTCCTTAATGGGTCACAGTGTTTTTAGCTCATTTGTGTTTCAATGGTTGATGAACATAATGGATCCCGTTAACCAGGTTTGGTTCAAATGGTCAAAATAATTATTTTTTAAACAAAAACGGTGTCACTTTGGTGTCCCGAATGTTTCTGGATTGTTTCTGGTATTTTTGGCTCCTTTGTTTATCAACACAAAACCAAAATAGCAAACAAATTGCCCATATTCCATCAAAATGGTCAAAATAATGATGTTCAAGTGGACACTTTGGATGGTTCTTGGACGGGTTTTGGATGGTTCCCGGGTTTTGGTTCTTTTGTGTTTCAATGGTTGATGAGCACTGTCAGTAGGGACTACACATGTGATGGGTGCCCATTTTAAACAATTTTTTACATGAGGACCTTTAGTCCCAGAAAGGATTTTATTACTCTGGCCTGCATGGTAAGTTGGTTTCTTTTAATTCATTAATTTGACATGCTAAAATAAAGGTCGATAACTGATGTACCATAAAAAATTCAGATGACTAAAAATTTGTGGAGGATTTACTAAGTTTTTTATTTGGTAATCCGCAGGATGACTAAACTTTTGGCAGCATACCAAAATGTCTACCTTGGTAATCTGGCGGATTACCACCTTTTCTTATTCTACGCTGGTTGGAAACCAATAGTTACTTTGGTAGGTGGTTTAGGTTTCCAAATTTTTGTTTTTAATTTTATTTACAAAGTTGGTAAGAATGACCATTGAAATAAAAACTTACTGTGAAACAGAGAATGCTTGAGTATGTGATTTTAATCGTGATGACTCTTTCCAGTAAATACGCAACTGTGATGAAGAAAACTTCAGTAGACCAGGATGAAATTGCATCAGAAGCATTGCTATGTGGACACATGGAGTTAATTTACAACCCTTAACAACGTTGAATTAATTTTACAAACTCAAATCAAACTTTTTCCAATGTTATATGCTTTATAAAAAGGAAGAGATTGAGTGAGTGGTAGCTACTTGCTAGGGTAGGTAGTTTTGTATTCGTGTGTGTTAAAAATCTAGTGATATGCATTGGAAGTGGGAACTTGGTATCGCAGTTTTGAACTGAAAAAATTAATAATGAATAATGAAACGTGACCGCCCCCAATATTTTTAAACTGCAAACAGGGAAACTAAAAATCCCAATTGTGAAGGGCCTGTCGTTTTAAAAATTGACAAATATCTTGATGGGCCTCCCACTTATATTCCACTATGAAAAGGGCTATTGTTTTATTTCTCTATCTAAAAAATATCCATTATGTAGCGAACGAGTAACATTCTATCAGTGGCCCTAAAAAATCAAGGTACTGATTGAAGTTGCACAAATGTAAGTTTCCAATCAATAAACCCCATTGAAAGGATTAATCTTTCATTCTAGTACCAAACATTTTAAGTTTGTATGAGTAATACAAATTAAATTTGAGGGTTTGCACTTATAAGACATTTCCCAGATGCTTTGAAATATCGCGTGGAACCTTTAACATATGTATAGTGGATTTAATACCTAACTTACAACTTCATTTTGAGGTTGCCTTAGATCTAAAGTCCCTTACTGAGGGCCACAAAGAGTATATAATGTTCCTTTAACAAACATAAATCCATACTCCGTTACAATTCGCCAGTTTCTTCCAGAGGTGGGAACACCGGTCTTCGTTTGCATTGGAAGAAACAGGTTTCTGTTGGTTAAAATCTTCGTTTTTAATGCAAATGGCTTTACATTATTGGTTTTATATTATATAATGATTGAAATATACTGAATTTAAAATAGCATTCTTTTTTTTCTTTTGGAGCCCCACCCACCCTTGCATTGCATAACTTATTAAACTTCGCATTTGAACCACGTAGCCCCACTATACAAATACATAATACGGTATATTATGGAGGCTTTTTACACCAGAGATATAAATATCAGGATGTTGCAAGAAATTCGTTGTAAAGGCTTAAACGTCTTCACTTTCTAAAAGTAAAAATTTTATAGTTCTCCCTGCAAAAATAAACCCGGTGCTTCCAATTAAGCAATACTAAGTTGACTGTATTATACCACAACATGTAAAACAACAATTTAATGTTCGCGCTTACCTTTTATGATGTTGTATTTTAAATTAACAATTGCCTACAGATTTTTAAATGTTGGCATCTGCAATTTTAATTGTGATAATTATCTACATGTGCGCGTGGATTTAGAAAGATTTGGAAAAAACCCCCCCCCCCCCCCCCCCCCCCCCCCCGGTTACCATTCCCATCTATAAATTTTATTGCAAGAAAAAACAAATGTGAACAAATACGATATACCTGCAAGCGGGATACAACTTTCTAAATTAATGTAAAAAAACAAAATTTTGACATCATGTTGTCTGTAAGGTTGATGATTGCGGCAAAACAGACGAATGTGGTTTAATTTAGTGTTCATAATAAATTGCTTATTTCTCAAGTTTGTATCTTGAAGAAACTGGAACGACACCTTTTTTTTCAGTTTCTTAAATTTTTCCGGGAAGAAATAAGTTTCCTCCGGATGTTCATAACCTGTTCCGTTATGAGGTGCCTACACCTAATCTCATTTCATTGTGAGGGCTGTTAGGTAACACATGACATGACTAGAAGATTGTCGTATACATAAAAAGAAATAGACTAGTATAATTATAAATTAAAAGAATTTGTTATGTTAATGTTATGTTATGTTATGCTACTGTGAGTAAATGAAGATTTGCGAGAAATGCAGTTCATACAATACATCTATGTGTTTTAAAAGGAAACAGTAACTAGAGACAAAACAGATACTGCCGCACAGAAGGTGGTTTTCACAAAACCAAATTCCAAAATTCAGCCGTAAGAGGTAAAATCCAAAATTATGACGATTTTGAATTTTCGAATTGACTGTCGCATAGCAATCATTTCTGTGTACAATTCTGAGTTTTTTACAACACAGCGAATTCCTGTACCTGAATGAAATTGAACGGTTATAGGATAATAAAATTGAACTCAAAGCACAGGTATAGGAATTTCGTTGCTATTTGACATGTATAATTCTAAAACATGACTAAACCTAATTTGATAACTTTCTATTTGAAAATTATATGTTCCAAAGTAAACAAGGATATCTAAAGACTATTTTTATTGCAAACAATGGAGCTAAATATGTTAGTTTAAACATGTTGAACTAAATGAGGGTAAGAATGTGAACAATTGTAATTATTGCTAAACAGGGTCTGTAACAATACAACGCAATTCAGATGTTTATCTTCCTCAATAAGTGAAAAAAACAAAATATATTCTTCAATTATGTCTTTGGTTCTTAATTTTGCTAGAAGTTCACACCAATACGGTATTATACAAATCGAATACTTAGAGTATGTTGCTTCATTATGAACATAATAAAAGGAACCGGCAAACAATTTCTTATAGGTTATAATATTTACAGGTATCATTGTATAGGTTTTCCCAGTAATTTCGCACTGTGTACTTGATTTTAATTAAAACACAACAATTGGATTCGTCCGGTACAATCTGAATCGTGAATAGGGCAAGACCCAATTTCATTATCTGATATTCCATTGTGTCATCGTATTTCAACTTTGCGTCATAATTTTCGTTTCGTTCAATTGCTCGTCTAATTCGCCTGTCTATATCAATACCGGCGTATTAGAAAGCAATTAGACGTTTTTCATTGATATTTCATTATCTGTTTCTTCATTTAAGTTTGCGTAGGCCATTTAAAACATTAAATATGATTCGGTAGGGGTGGTTCTGAAAAGTTTTCTCCAATGTTCATTCAAAACATACACTTTCTGTCGTGCTTTTGGCCTTAAAATTACTAATTTTGCCATTTGGGTGTTAAAAAGAAAAACAAAAAAAATTTGGAAATTCATATAAAAATATGCATGTTTTTCTTTTGTTTGAACTTATTTTTTCCGATGGTCTGAATATTTTGGCTTACAATAAAGCCACTATCAACGATTTTCTTAAGAATGTAAACAAATCTTGCAAGAACGGTTTGAATGTTATAGTGGTCGTTTTGCACACGAACAGTAATACAGTGGTTATGACTTAACACTATAGCAATTAGAAACAAAATGAGCATTTGGAATTTAAAAAAAAATGACTGATTGTGGGTTAAATCGATGGCGAGGCTTCAACATATTAAATATACCCATCCCTTATATTACCCACGGGATTTCAGTAGTCAAATATATGCATGCAGGGTGCAAACGCACAATGCAAAAAATGTATTTTTCGGTCCCCGTAAGTTTAAAAACTCGTATCTGCGAGAAGACATTACTGCAAAGTGACGGGCAAAAGCCGCAAAGAATTCTTAGATTAAAGACTAGAAGAGCAACTGACTGTTTTTACAGGATTTTTGGCATATAGCCAAAACAATTTGTGTTTGAAAGTTCGTTTTTTGTGTCAAATTCGGGGACATTCCCGGCAGCAAATTTTCAGGTAAAATTGCCTGTGAATGCCATAAGGTATGAGAATTCACGGCTTTGCCAGTAAAATCACAGCAGTTTTTCCGTAGTTTCTCACAATTACCGGAATCGTAAAATTACGGGTTTTTTTTTTTAAAGTTACACCCGCGTGTCCTTCCTTAATTTTTTTTTATGACCAACGGTTAACATAGCCTATAGTGCCTTTAGACAAAACCTGAAATTTTATGGTACTTTTTATTAACGATTAGTGGTGTTGATATTGCCTACAACTACGTGAAAATGGAACGTCATTTCAAATAAAAACAGCATAAACATTAAAACATCAGGTATTGTCCTTCAAAAACAATAACATCATTATAGTCAATTCGTACGTACTTGTTTAAACGGGGACGCACACACACCCAGCCAGGCGGTGAAGGTCATTAACCTCAGCAATTCGGTCAACATCGACAACACTTCTTGACAGGCCCACATTTTGTTTTATGCGCATTCGCATTATCAATAAACTGCTAAAGATAGGCGCGTGGCTCTTCAATCAGCTAATTAAAAACTCCACGCGAGTACGATTTCACACGCTTTTCCGGAAAGTCTCTGGCGTTGTACCGCCCGGCTTCATGCTTGCTCGTGCATTGATGTATGTAAACAATTACATACAGCATCTATTTAAGTTCCATTTATCTTTGACTTTCTGATTTTTGAGATTCCAACATTACGGAGAATGGTGTATTTGGACTATTTAATTCAGGTTCATCTGATTTAGATAAGGTTGTCAGCATATTTATAATATTTTAGAAGATTGATGCATGTAAACAAATCAGGTTCTGGTGTTGTCCAGTATTGGGAGATGTGATCATGTTTGTTTTGTATTTTGTTGAATGTCAGAGTCCATTGGGTTCAATTGAGTCCGAGTCCAGCAGGTCTTAGTCTGCGGCGAAGCGAGTCCATGGCATGGGGCCTTGAGGTTCGAGACCATGGGAACCCGATCCGATTCCACCGAGCATGAGTCCAACTCTGAGTGACTCGGACTCGCCAATTGAGTCCGGACGAGTCCTCTGTTCTAAACGTCCACAGTCGTAGTGCGTCACCGTCAAATCTGTCACCGATTGCGTCAAAAAAATCTGTTATACAGGCTTAGAAGAAATACTGAGCGGAATGTTCCAGACACCCAGATGTCAATGTTCACACAGGAAATGTAATACCGAAAAACAATACAGTGGGCTATCTACACATGGCACCAGATCCGCATCACTGGTAGTTTGGTACTTCCAAGATCCAGATGTGTGTTAACGTGCGTTGGACTGTCTGCACGATGCACCTTTTCATGCCGTTACAGCATGAGTGTTGCGACAAATCAAATATATCGCGTAAGTGCGTGCAAGTCAGTGCGTGATGGAATCGCGCGTTATTAGGCGGGACACTGTGCGATGCTTACACCGCAATAGAAGCATGTTCCTATCCGCACTCCCTCTTTTTCGATCTCAAGTTTGAGGGTGACGGTCACTGGGGCGCGTTAGTTATTGCCCTAGAACCGCCGCAGCTGACCTTTCCATTGCAACACTCATGTGGATAAAGGCGGCACAATCGCAATGCTAAAGCGAATGCAGAGTCACGTCCATTACGTATACTTGACCCATCAATGACTCAAGACCGACAGAGTATAACGCTGTGGGACTGTGCAGTTTGCAGTAACCCGATACGGAAAGAATTTAGATTCTGCACAGGCTACGAATTCGGCAACGTTAACGCGAATAAACCGCCTGTTAAAGGTGCCGAATTTTAAGGGTGCAGAATACTAATTCATCCCCACGATACTCCTAATCATGACACCATGCAAGCCACATTGATCCGCTTGTGTAGTGCCCAGGAGTGATGTGTGAGCATATAGGACATTTTTTCCAGAGAAACACATTTTCATTGGTATAAATGGTACTACTTTGAACTTGTAAGTCCCTATGTTTAACTATCACGACAATACAATACGTGATCGTCAAGTTCATTAGTTCATGCCTAGCCTAGCCTTGCTTCCAGTCAAATACAAAATCGCAACTCCCGGCTCGGGCTCGGCAATGGGTGACGAGCTAAATGTACTTGTCCATCTCTGTAACAAAACATGGCACTGCGCTACTATTACTCTTCCCCATGCACACAAACTATTGTGTCTGCTGACGGAAGAGATTAGCAACGGCATTTGAACTAAAATCCCTAACATATGCAAAGTTCATGTGCTTTTTTCTCAAATTTCTTCATCCAACATCGTTTTGTTGGATGATAAAAGTTGCTCAATAGCGTTTTCTGCTATATCGCCAAAGTCTCTGTGTAGAGGTCGTTTGGTAATTAAATGTAATTGATATTGCCCGTGAGTCGATTTGAGCGGATATGTCGCCATTGTTCTAACGTATTTTTCGCACCTCTAAATCCCACTTCAGTAACGAAACATGAATGACCTTCACCGCCTGCACCCGCTGATCTTCTACAACAGACCCGACACACAGGCGGTGAAGGTCATTAATCTCACCAATTCGGTCAACAGCGCCCACTTCTTGACTGTGCAACACAATTTTGTTTATGCTCATGCGCATTATCAATTAAGCTGCTTAAGAGAGCGCGTGGCTCTTCAATCAGCTATTAAAATCCTTCCACGCGAGGACGATCTTCACACGCTTTTCCGCAAAGTCTCTGTGCGTTGTAACCGGGGCCCTGCTTCCCTGATTGCTACGTGCATTGGATTGTATGTAGCAATGGACATACAGCAACTATTTTAATTTCCAATTTATCTTTGACTTTTTCTGGATTTTTGAGCATTCAACAAATCAGTGGAGGAATGGTGTCATGTTGATAAGAAGATTGAGCATGAAACAAATCATGGTATCTGGTGATCATTCCAACTATAGTAATATGTATTGCCATTAAGTTGGGAGATAATGTTGTGGTTTGTATTTTTTTGAATGTCAGAGTCCACTGGGGTTCAAATTGAGTCCGAGTCCCCATCATGGGGTCTGCGTCTGTCGGAGCAAATCCGAGCTCCATGGCCAGGGGGCCCTGATGTTCGATTGTCCATGGGACCTGATTCCCATGGTCCCCCGAAGCATGATAGTCCAAGTTCTGAGTGACTCGGACTCGCCAATTGAGTCCGGACAAGTCCTGCTTTTCTAAACTCCAACATCGTAAGTGCGTCACGCCCCGCGGTCACGCGTCAATCTGCAAACCGATTGCGTCAAAACCGTGTCATAACAGGCTAGAAGAAACACTGAGCGAAAATTTTCCAGACAACCAGATGTCATGTTGGACTGTCCCTCACGATGCACATTTTCAAATGCCATTACATCATGATTGTTGCGACTAATCAAATCTATCGCGTATGTTAGTGCACGTCAGTGGCGTAATGGCATCTCGCGTTAATTAAAGCGTGTGATGCAATAGAAACCACCTGCGATAGAGCGTGTTTCCTATCCGCACCTCCCTATATTTCGTATCAAGTTTTGGAGAGGTTGACGTCACTGTGCGCCATTAGGTTAATTGCACCCTAGAAACGCACGCGCTGACCTTTCCATTTGCAACACGCACGTGAATAAAGGCAGCACATCGAAATGCTAAAGCGAATGCAGAGTCCCGTCATACGTATACGTCACCCTCAATGACTCAAGCACCCGAACAAGATGTAATACGCTGTAGGGCTGCTTGCAGTGGGCAGTAACACGATACTCCTATGGTATGTAATACACCATGCAAGCCACTGCCACATTGGATCCGCTTCGGTAATATAGTCCCCCAGTAAGTGATGGTGTGGAGCATATAGGACATTTTAGACAGAACCCATTTACCATGGGTATATGGTACTACTTTTGACTAGTAGGTAACCTATGTTTTTCAATCAGACAATACGCATACGTGATTCATCAAATCATAGTGCAGTGCCAACCTAGCCCAGCCTTGCTGTCAATCAAAATCCCCCGCAGCTACCGGCTCGGGCTCGGCACTGGGTGACGAGCTTAATATACTAGTCCATCTCTGTAAACAAACATCCACCCCCCCTTTTGTACGCTACTTTTAACCTTCCCATGCAACACTACTTGTGGTCTGCTGGACGGAATGAGATGAAGGCAACGGCAAATTTGAAACTAATCCCTAAAATTTCAAATTTCAAAATTTGTTTTCCTCAGCAATTTCTGTCAGCCAACAATCTTTTGGTTGATGAGAAAAGTTTTGCTCAAAATAGCGTTTTCTAGCTATATGCCAGAAGGTGTAGAGGTCTGTTGGTAGATTAAATGTAATTGATATGGCCAAGTGAGTCGATTTTAACGGATATGTCGCCATTGGCCTAACGTATATTTCGCAACCCTAACCCAACTTGAGTAACGAAACATTAATGACCGTTTCGCCCGCTGCGCACACACATCACCTATTCACCTATACCACACACAGAACATGCACAGATAAAGGCTGTTTGGAGCCGCCACTTTTTAATTGGGGAGGGCTAACAAAGTTGTAGTAAACGAGGGGTGGGTACGGCAGGTGAAACAACTGAGGGCCCCTAAACATCATTCAGATGCGGAGGGTAGAAGAGAATTATGGCCCTTTGGTGAAAATTTTTCTAATTTCGTATGGGAGCAAATACGAAAGTTTTTTTCAGCCTATGTTTTTATATTGAAAAATAAGAATCAAATCAAAATTCTCGCATTTCTCTCTCTAAGACATTTCTGTAGCCAATCATGGTAAGAATTCTATTGCCTGTCTAATCCATATGAAATTACTATTATGACAACAAATATTTGGGTGCATCAAAAATCTCTCATCTAAAGCCAGTGATAATGATACGTTTTTTTTAGGTAGCACTTTTTAAGATGGGGCCAATATTTTTTGTGGTTTACCATATATATAACATTTTTAAACTTCAAAATATTGTCAACATTTCGTCTCTTTCTTCCTTCCTATGGTATGATTCTTTCACTCCTCTCCAGAAATTGATACATTATCAAGTTTTTACTTTATTTTACAAATATTGTTATGAGTGATGAGGAGTAGAAACGTTAAGAGGCATCGATGGTAAGAAAAATTTGATGTCAATAAATAGCCCGATTTTTCTTTTGGTGTGGTCTGGGGACACTGATTTCCCTTCGCTGAACGTGTTCATTCTAATGTGCATCCGGCGGAGACAGGGCAAAACCGGACTACATTTGATTCACACGAGCTGTGCTCGGTCTCTTTACAAGGGTGTTTTGAATCAATCCCAGAGTGCATTGCAGTGTGCTATACTTACTAAACACATGCTCAGTACTTAGGGTTAACAATTTTCAAGGATTTTAAGAACCACAAGACCGTTTTAAGATCATGGCTAAAACATCTTGTAAAAGTCAGGGTGTTATGTGTTAAGAATAAGATTTTTGTGGGATCACATGATCTTATTAAAGTAAAAATTCCTAAAATGGTGTATTGTGGATGATCTCAATACACCAATCTGTCTATACCTATACAGATTGATAATGATCATTTTCAGCAAATCAAGCTAAAAACCTAATATTTTCAGGTGATACCACTTATGTTAGATAGATATAATTAAAAAAATCCCAAAATGGCTAACACATACGGTTCAAGTTTATTAATCCAACCCGTATAACATTGGAAAGACTAACATATCAAAAACTATATAATTATATTGTTTCATTATGAACAGTAAGACAAAGGCTAATCATGATAATGAGAGTAAGTTGACTTCAAAAGGAAGACAAAGGGTCGTCGATTAATGGTGAGAACTTGAGATTGGGATTCAGGAATCGACTCAGGTGGTGACCGATCAGTAATGGTATGGGCCGGTATTCATTATGGGGGGAAAAACGTCACTGGTGTGCCAGATGGAAACATGAACGCTGTCGTGTACCTGAACATTCTGGAAAATGCACTTATGCATAAGTGTGAAGAAAGTGATGGAATTTCATGATTGACATGTTAGACCGGTGTAGAAGTAATTATAGTCCGGCATACTCAGAGGCCGGCTACAACGGTAAGGACTAGGGCACTCAATTTCACTTGACTCTCTCGAGTATAGGTATACTATTTTGTTTGATTGTAACTAAAATGTTCTGGTCCACCAGTATGTTTGAATTTTTGGACATTTTGTGACTTTTAGCCTGTACTTTGTGGTATTGTTTTATTTCCGCTGTGAGAAATTTACATTTGAAAGAAATGTGCTCTATACGTTGTCATTGTTTCATAAGAATAATTATTTGCGTATTTTTAACGCGCGAAAAATCAACTTTCCACGTAAACGTGCTCAAGGTGCATGAGAGAAAGCATAATACCAGAACAGATTTATGCCAAGCTCCTCGATTTTAGAAGCTTGATGAAACTGGAGTAAACCTGCAGGGCACGAGCATGGATAGAAAAAACAAGTCACATAAAGCCCCCGAGAACGAGCCCCTAACGGGAATCGAACCCGAGGGGCCTCATTTGGTGATGAAAGGCGACTACGGTGTGTTGGGGAAACAGTGGGGTAACTAAAAGAGGAAGGGGAAAAAATGAGGTAAACAAACTTTAAAACTTAAACTTTGAAGACTTCAATGAATAAAAGAGATTTAACCATTATTGTTCATAAGGAACAGGTAATTTCAGCCTGGTTGGTCGCGTGCTTCATTTAATGTTTAATATAGCAGAAAATATTAAGTTTTACTTAAGTCATATTTTTATTTAGTTTTTGGTGTTCGGAGCTAATCGAATTTGGGTATGAATTTACTGTGTTTACAATGAGTGTATAGAACAAACATATATTTTTGAACGATGCCCTCCTGCCAAACTTCGAAAGAGAAGGAAATAACAGTGAAAGAAAATTTACAATTTAGAAACTACCTTCGTGGTTAAACGAGTCGGCTTCATTTGCTGAAACTAAAAGAAGAAAGGAAATCGTTTAATTTCGTATTTCAATTGTTTACGGTTTGTATAGAAATAACATTAATATCCTATTTTGAAAATTGCAAGAAGAGCCATTCTTTAACAATACTTTTTGATAAAACAAGTATTAAAAAACTGTGCCGAGGTCGCCACAGAAACGAAAGTTTAAAAAAATGCGAACGTATATATTGCTTTTACAAAAATTTTCAATAGATTATGACTGTGAATCACAAAATTGTTCACATACAATTTGAAAAAAAAAAAAGTTAAAATGAAAATGAATTTTATATGACAATTTCAGGTAGGCCTAAGGTAAGGCACTAAAATCTCCCAGGAGAGGGTCTGAACATTCTTTTGGGTAGGTAAGTGCCTCCCGGATTTCAAAAATGGAGGCTCCAGAGCTGATCTTCGAGGCCCAAAACAAATGGGGTCTCCGGAACTGAGGTTTTCTGAAAAATGTCAGAAAATAAGCGCAATTTCCCTCCAATTTCAGCTACTTTTTGAGGTTTTCGAAGAACATTTGGTAGGAATATGGCTTTGGGCATGAAAAGTATGGTCTTCTCGGGAATGAAATGTCCTAAAATGGGGGGTCACTGAAACTAAAAAGAGCCTGAAAATGAGGGTCGTATAGGCGGAACATCCCATTACGTCCTCCCAAGTGAGGACCCACGGGTAAAAATATCTATGCCTTATTTCTTTCTTTTTTCTCACGCCAGTGAGGCTACTCTTGATTTAGCAGATGTCCACTTGTACATTTCACCCCTAACGGTAACAGGTTCAGAGCAAAATTGTGGAACAAATGTATCCTGTAATGAGACTATCACATAACACCTTCTCAATTAATACAGTCTCATTGCTTAATCACATTTCAAAATATATTTAAGGACATCTAATCAGGCACAGTGAATATGGTTACCAAGAATGAGATTGTGAGTCACAAAAGCGTTGCACTATGCAATCATGTTGTGATTGGTTCTTGCTGGTTGTCAGGGGAAACGTGAGGTTCCCCCCACACCACCCCCCTCCCCCCCCCCCCCCCCCCTGACTCGCCCTACCAGAGAATTACATGAATGGCACTGTTTATCTTCATGTTTCACGGTCCAGTGATACCAAGGTGGTTCGTCTAAACCATGAATGCTTGCATCTATTACAAAAAGGTACTCCGTGAACATTGATTCATAAGTATAGGCCTATTTTAGCACCTTTGCATACAATGCAATTGGAAATGAAGATTTAAAAAACACGGCAAGATATTTAGGAATTATTTAACTTTGATGATGTTTGCCCCGGGAAATGACTATACTCATTAACATGCCTGTGTGCATGTTGGACTATTTATTTGATGCGGATAATATTTTAGTGTATCCGACAAGTCTTTCTCCCAAACAGTTTTTCCTTGTGGAAATCTTGGAAACCGCAAACCGAAGACCAAAATAACAGTGTCGTATTTTAAACCCAGAGTCGTAAGTAGTAGTTTTACTCAGTTTCTGCTTTGGACTGGGTCAAAGATACATTGGTGGGGGAATAAACCTGCTTTCTGCGATGAAGAGTTCTATTCACATTTGACAGCTTTTGAGTTATAAACACGTGGCAATGTAAAGCTGAGTAGTACTTGCCCAATTCTATTGTGACATTGGTACATTGGGAGAATATTATTTATATGCTCCATGACATATATGCCAGCTTTTTAAGCCTATTATAAGTTATTATAACACAATATTCTAAGAATTTTACAAGAACGAGCAATGTCTAAAACTGATGCAAAGTTAACATGGAAAGTTGTACTTGATAGTCATCCGATAGATCAGGAAAACACTAGAGACGAAGAAGTATCAAAGTGTAGTTTAAAATTTCACGATTAAAATTCGGGACAGACTGTAAATTTAGATACAGCAAAAAGAATGTGGGTTGTTCATTGGAAGTGAAAAATGCAGTAAGCAGGTGTTCCTTATACAATAAACATTGATTTAAAAAAGTCTATGGCAATAAAGTGGTACTTTTAATTTTGTGATTCTGTGCAAGTTACAAAAATTGAATTCATATAAGGTTTACATATGCCTACGCCATACAGAAATGTTTGTTATGATAAGCATACCTCACAATTGAATCAGTAAATTATCATTTATTCCACAAACAAAAAAAAACCAAAAAGTATTAAAGCTCGCTATTTTTGCAAAGTTTACATTAATCCTTCAAGTTAGTTACCATAAAGTATGCACATTGAAATAAACATTTATTATGCAATAAATTAAAAAGTTGCTTGTGAGATTTTACCAATCTGCTTTATAGTTTGAGGGATGCTTCAAAAAGTTCATTGCACATTTCAGTATTGTAATGTATGACAAATGTTGTATAAGATTCTCCATCGGCAGTTGTTTGTTGTAAAAAATTTTTCTCTTATTAGGGCTACTTGAAGTGATTTTAATAAACCCCATAACCCACCAAAAAAGGATACACCCCTAATATTGTTTGTAGATTATGACCCTGCTGTTTACAAACACACACTTCCTTAACATGAAATTAATTGAAAAGAAACCAACAAAATATGTTAAAGGCAATTTGCCAAATCTGAAATTCAAAAAAAATATTAAAAAATGGATTTTGCATGTACTGCCAACAAGTATAGCTATCCTAAACATACCCAAGTTAAGGCTGCGAGAACCTAATGAACACAAAATCGGATATTTTGGTCACTTGTGTCCGTACGAAACACTTCTTATAATACGTAATTGAATGAGATTCAAGACCAGACTTTATGTCTTCACTTCTAGATTACTCCTGCACAAATTTCTGAAGTGCCTTTAAAGCGTCAAGGTATTGTGGACATATCAATATGATGGAATGAAGTTCCGGGTTCAATGCGTGAGATTGATTTTTAAAGACTATTCTTGTTTAAATTAGAAGTCATTGCCTCCAGCCATTTCTTAAGTAGAAAAATCTATGCCTCATACACCGATTCCTTATAATAGCTGTACTGCAATACATAATACCAGGGAATAGAATACGACGAAGGCCTTGGCCGGACCTATAATCATATCCCAATCAAATCCCTGTCTCAGTATCAATACTGACAAGGATAGGCCAGCCCTGGAACTAGACTACCGCTAAGACCCACTTCCATGTAGTGATCTCTGTTCCAAAGTAAGTGATACAGGAATGGTACTTTACTGTATCAAGAAATACCACAAAGGCCAAAGTTCAAGGTAAAAGAAATAGCATTGGTGCAAGGTCCACCATGCATGTGATGTTTACATCAAGAATGCTTTGTTCCATTGTAGCTATTTGCACTGTCAAGGACATTTGACCTTCAACAAGAGATAGGTTGTTGGTGAGTTATAGGGGACAGATCAGGAAAAAGACGAGTTAAGAAAGGGTGTATGGCAAGTTGGTGGAAACGGAAGACTTGATTGCTCCAGAAATTTTACTCAACTGACCCCTTTCACCTAAATGACCTTAAGTAGAAATGCAATCCCTTCCATATTGCCTTTCACCATTTTCATATACCTCTTGCTCACCCGTAGTTTAACTCTAAGTGGCCTGATCATTTTCTTACTTAGAACTATTCCTATTCTTTACTCACCTCCAAAATTAATAGTTAGTAAGTAGATCATTAGAGAAATATTTAATGAAAATCTGCTGTAATGACATCATAGAGCTAAATCTATTGTAACTTATGAAGACATAGATTCAATCAGAATCGAGCAGAGTGGTTTCTATAGCCGAGGTCCTAGGGACCTCGGCAAAAAAATTGCGCCCAATTGGGCGTTTCTTCTAGTTTCTTTATTTGAAATGATAGAAGGTGTAACCTATGTTAATGAAAGCTTTAACTTGGGGATTCATTTTTAACACATTCTGCGCCCAATTGGGCTTTTTTTCATTTTCCTTATTTGAAATGACAAGAATTGTGTAACCTATGTTAAAGTAAGCTAATAACTTGGGGATTTCAGTTTAACACATTTTGCGCCCAATGGGCGTCTTTGCTATTGTCTTTATTTGAAATGAACAGGAAGGTGTAACCTATGTTAAAGTATATAAGTGGGGGTTCAGTTTAACACATTTTGCGCCCAATTGGGGTTTTTTTTGTGTTTCTTTATTTGAAATGACAGGAAGTGTAAACCTATGTTAAATTAAAGCTTAGAATTATGTGAGGTCAAATGTCACACAACACCAAGGTCAAGGTCAACGGAGGATCAAGTTGTAAACCAGTGAATTGGTGGTTCTAATGCAATCTTATGCTCACGTATCAAACCTACTTTAATAATTCAGTTACGAGATTTTCTTTTTTACAGGTTTCTGTAATAAAAGTGCAACTTAAAACAAGAAACCATCTACTCTTTTAAATGCTTTTTTAATGTTGTTCTTATTTCCATGCCAAATTATTTCCTGGCGACCCGACCAGTTTTTTTAAATACTTGTTTAATATATTTCAAAACTCAAAGACCCTCATTTGTATAAATGACGTTTTTAAATTTAGTGGTAAAAAAGTTGATATTAAATTCACCATTTTTACTTCTTGAGTTTTATATTGAACAGCTATTCATTTTTGTTTGAAATATTGTGATTGTATGGACTTCAATTTTTTTAAAATTATTTGGAAAAATGTATAGGAAACAGGCAAGTAATTAACAAAGCATTTTGACCATGACAGAAACTGCAAATATCATTATTCCTTTTATAACCAAAGGGCAATGAGTCAGAAGAGAGATTTGGTTTTTTGACTATTCATCTGCTCACATCGTATGAAAAAATGTTTTTAATAATGAGTGTGATAAATGAATAGACTTTTAAACTCCCAAAAGAGTCCTTCAGACTTCGAAGGCGAATGGTTATAGTTATAGTACAGAAACATACCTCTGGTGGTGCAATGATCGTCTTTTCGGTTTGATGACAAAGAAGAAAAGAACAATTGAACAAAAGAATCAGGAAGTTGTTTATATTTGTAATTGTTAATTGGTTTGTTGTTGTGGGACGGAATAACACACCAATATCCTAACATTGAAATTTACAGGCAATTTATACCAACTTTTGTTTGAGAATGAAAACAGCAAGGAAATATCAAAATAAGAAAAAATAAGACCTGACACTTAGAAAGAGAACCTATTGCAATTCTTCTTCTTCTTGCGTGATCCCACAAGTCATTGGTGGTGGTGTCAGGATTTTATTCAACTGAGTAGCTGATCCGACGCTCCTAACATGACCGCTTTTTTGAGACTGGGGCGGATTGTTAACAGTCAGGGGTTTACACCAATACTCTTATTCGGCACTGACGCGATATACATGTACAGTTGTGGCTTCGGTACACGGGGGCAGACGGCAAAACGTCCCATCGAAGGACGGGATGCTTCATGATCATTGCACAATTCCCCAGTAAACCATGGAGGGGAGCGGTTGGGGGATAATTATGTATTTAATCAATAGCTCGTTAATCTATAAATCCAGGGGAGCACCCGAATAAATCCCAGCAAGCGACCCCACCGGGATTCGAACCCGGGATTTTTGGTAAATTTGCGCCACAGGCAAGCACACCAATCGCTAGGCACGCTCTCCCATATCTAATTTCGTAAACCCATTAGTCATAAAATTCCAATTCTGCAATATTTTGGCGCCTCATTAAAAGTGCAGCGGGAGATTTTAGGGGCTCCTTATTTGTGCCATATAGTTAAGGCACCCCAAATAGATTTCTACTTGTATTTGGGATACAGAAAGGCCTTTGTTGCTTGAAAGGGAAAACAATAAGGCGATTTTGATCTCCTTAATTCAGTATAAAACATAGACTTTATTTAGTATTTGCTCCTATAGTAAATTAGAAAATTTCAGAATTTTTGTACCAAAGAAATGATTCTCAGCTTAATCATTTCACATGTAAAGCTTTCCATTAGTGGCAAAACATGCATTAATACTCACATTTTTGGGACCACCTGTTATGTGAAATCTCTCGTTGCCCAATTAATGTTTAACCATGAAAAGTAGTATACATCCATTTTCTTTTCTATAATAAAAATTTGGGTATGATCTTTGCGATTTGAAAGGTCCCCTTCCAATGTGTATGAAAAGGATTAATAATGGTGTTTTGTAATTCAACATATGGCGAAATTAAAATATTATTAGGTACTGTCTCATTACTCATTGGGAGTATATTTTATTTCGTCTATGGTATGAAAAAACAATTTCCCGAGGAGGGCGCCCTTAAAATTTTCAACAAATGTGTTTCTTGCATATTACATAATGCTTGTCCATTATACGTATCACTGTGTGAAATAAACTAAGCTAAATCGAATCCTTCACAAAGAAAATACAACTTTGTTATAAAATTACGGATCAGATATTTTTGTTTACACAAGTTTCATATGGCATAGGTATACGTACAAAAGGTGTTTAATGCCAGAAATACGAACATTTAGGGCGAACTATCTTACTACATTTAAAAATACACTTTCGAAATTCGAGCAGCCTGTAATGTCTAACACTATACAGAAAATGTGTATACTTATCTCATTTTTGTGGTTTATATAACAGAATTGGTATGAGTTGTTTATAGTGTTTTTCAAAAGAGTTAATGATAATGAGAAGATAATGATGATGATAATAATAATTATTATATTAGTGGGGAAATTTCAATTATCTCTTTTTTTTAAAAAAAAACTCTTATTTTTAAAATTATATATCATATTTTTTTTTTTTTTTTTTTTTTTTTTTTAATAATGCATATTTACATACTATTTATATCCTATTGACCGAATATATAAAGCGCAAACAATGGATAAACGTTAGGGGGAAGGAAACGAAATTTCGACCTAACGTCTTAATTAGTGCATAAACAATAGCCAATTTCCCCGAACCCCTACGACATAGGCTAATAATAATAAATAAGTATATATAATTCATAATAATAATAACTAAAAACTGATAGTTAGGGGTAGGTTTAAATATCATTAGGTTCATAATGAGCTTTTATAGTTTTATTTAACCTAGAAGAAGCCGGGTTTTTTTTTTTACCCATCTCACCGCCGGGAAGGGGGGGGGGGGTAGGGAGTGGATTCCCTCGTAAAAGGATTGAGAATATCCATAGGTGTGGTACACAATGGAATAGCATGACCTCCAGGGTCCATTGATACCAAAAAAAGTACCAAAACATGACGTCATGGAAACAATCTAAAAAAAAATCGCAAAATTCCTGGTTTTTTTTTTTTTTTTTAAATATTAATGTCGCTGAATTTTTGCATGATGTGTGTCAAGTATGCGCCAAACATGCTCTTACCTAGAAATAAACTCAAATAATAAGATAAAACATAGTGTAACGTATTCCTTAGCACGAAAAAGGGATTTCTGATGTTCCGTGTAATTTCAATGGAAATAGCTTTTCTTCGCATCGCAGTGCGTGATTACGTCACGCCGCGTCATAACCGTAGGTCCGATTTTTGTTCAAAATGGTTTTCTTAAATCGAGCGCAAGGCTTCAAAGAAAAAAGGTCATGTAGTTTCGGCGTCGTTGAAAGATTGAAAAGAATAACCAATAGGTGAGATACGACAAAAAGAGTCGGGGGGGCGGATCCGCCCCCCCCGGCAGGCCCTTTTAGGGTTAGGTAATTCATAATATTTCATATCCTTGTTATTCTAGGGATTATTCTTCATTGCATAAATAATATTCATACCCTTCTGTTTATCCAAAACGGAATAAAACCGCAATTTCCCCCAGCGGCCACATGATTGATGGCAAATAACATCTAACAGTTGGGGAAAAGGGGAATTTAATTATTATTAGGTTATAAATGAGTTCTTTATTTATTTAAATTAATTAATATTATATCCTTTGTTATTATAGGGGATTTCCAGTTCAGTGCCATAATAATATCACCAATTATTGGTATCTTAAAAATGGAAGTAAAACCGCAATACACAAGGATGCGTTATTGCAATTCGCCCTAACGTAGGGGATAGCAGAAATATCATAATCAAGTAATAATAATAATTAATACAATACGTATAGTGCGCTTTACATCAGAGGCGGACTGAGGGTAGTCAATACGGCCGTGGAAAAATGGACTGACGGCCCTGAGCATATTGAGGAAAACCATATTCCTATATGTGATACACCCCCCCCCAAAAAAAAAAGAACAATGAAACAACAAAAACACAACAAAACATGTTTTTTTTTTATAACCAACAACTAAATTAGAAATTTCCGGTTTTCCGCTTTCGCGCACTCAATATTCATTTAAAGGGAAACCACAAGAAACAGAAGATTCGAAAGTTACGTAATTCACGAGGGCGAATCTTCTGTTGCGAGTGGTTTCCCTGACATAACCCATGGGCCGCGCCTTCGACCACTACCTGAATACCAAGTTTCATCAGAGTCCGACATTGTGTTACAGCAGCAATTTATGTTATCAGCCAATCAGAACAAATATGCATATTAGCTCATTAATATCTACATTTAGCAATGCGAGATTGGATGGGTAATACCTGGGTCCAATACTACCTACATACAAAGTCTCATCAAATTCAGAAACTGGGTTCTGGCAGAAGTTGACCTTTGTATTTATTAGCCATACAGAATAAATATGGAAATTAGCTCATACAATTTTATTGAATTCGGAAGTTGGGTTCTGGTAGAGATTCACCTTTTTTAGTTATTGGCCAATCAGAATAGATATGCAAATTAAGCATTAATATACATATTTACCAACACGAGATTGCATAGGTAATACTTGGATCCACTATCACACCAATACCAAGTCTCATCAAATTCGGCCATTGGGTTCTGGCAGAAGTTGACCTTTGTAGTTATTAGCCAATTAGAACAAATATGCAAATAAACTCATTAATATGAAAATTTAGGAACATCAGATTGCATGGAATAACATTTGTGTCCAAATGCAAAGAGAATTGTTGTGCTTTGTGTCAAGTCTACAAGGAGGGGCCAGAAAGCATTCAATATTTGAGTTGGTGATGACATCATTTGTGGTGCTATTGATTTTTCAGAGAGTAATAGAAAATTCCAGGTGACTGGTGTGAATCTATTCATGACACTGGCTGAAAATCAATAGTTTCACTAATGATGTCACTGGTAGTGTATTCCTTTTTTCTGGCCCTGTTTATTGGAATGGAATGTCCCATAAAGATTTGGAGTAGTTATCATCTCATTTCCTGGGGCCTTTAACACTTGTATTACCTAAGGTAGTAATATCCATCGTTGTCCTGTCTGTGGTGACATCTAGAGTAGTTGACACTTGCGTAGTTTCTAAGAATAATGGAATTACACAGATTTGCAGGTTAATACTCAAATATGAACATAGATCTCTGGTCGAGTTTAAGCACAAACACCATTTCAGCGGGATTTCTATTCGAAAGATGAACCCTATATATACACACTGCTCAGTAACCGAGAAGTAATTCATACTTTTGAAGCAACTTTAAAAATGTAATCCCAATAGGACTCATGATCAGACCGTTTCAGATATGAGATCGAGTCGAGTTGGTGTCCTTAGATCTCGCTTGTTTTACTTTATCCATGTGTAAATAGGAAACTGTTAATGGGACACAATGGCAAAGAAAGATATTCAAACATAATGAAATGGACCATTTTAACATCACTGAATTCGAAAACAATTTGCGTATTTACATTTTGTAAAACAAAGAGGAGTTACTACTATTATTTTCCTTGTAAGCTTCTCTTCTCTGCCACAGACAGCCGAGGATGCTGATGCTGACATTCAAATTCAGTTCAATTCAAATATTTTATTAGCATTTTCACTCAGTCAGTACATTTCATAATTATATATACTATATTTACAGATATTTAAGAAATAAATAGTTGCATCTTTAATGAGTAAAATGTACAGAATATTGTAAAGGCGTGAACTGCCAGCATTTTATCAAATTTGAAGTATGCAGGCATCAGCTCATACTCACAGACCATTGCTATTATATGTGTGTGGCAATCCCGCCTAATCCACCTTTCATGTTTCAAATCATATCTTACTACAAGTCTGAATTACAATGTCCGATTTTTAAAAAAATTGTATTATGTCTGAATATTTTTCTATGCCATTTTGTCCCTTTAAGGGTAGCCATATTGTCGTTATCGCCGTTATGATTGACTGGCAAATTCTCTATGTGTGAAAATGTGATACATCCTACCAGCGGAATAAATAAACAAATACATCGGTCCTCGGACCGCATGTGTCGCCTGCCGTCGCGGTTTGTAAATGATAGGGTTCATATTACCTTTGACCTTGCCATGTGACCTTTGACCATATCAACAAATGAGGATCCATTCCAATGTTGCACCTATGACTCAAGTTTGGTTCCAATTGAGATTCAACTTTTCAATTGAGGTCTTACAACTTGACCTCACATGACCTTTGACCTTGGTATGTGACTTTTGACCTCATCAGCAAATGAAGGATCCCATGTTACATCAATGACTCAAGTTTGGTTTAAATCCATCGAAATATGCGGATATTACAGGCAAAGGTTAACCGTTTTTCACATCAACAACAGATATCAACAAAAAAAGACATCAACAACAGAGGTCAACAACAACAGACAACAGTGGACAAAGTGATCCCTATGTGTCTTCATGCCTTAAGGCAGGCGACACACACAAAAAAATCGCTTCAAGACCTATTTGTATTAAGGCACGATATACATCTCAACATTTTTTTCAAATTATATAATCATTTCACTTTTTTTCATTATTTTACCTATTGTAGTGATGTCGACTGTTCCATTCTTTGTGATTTCTGCCGTGGTTTGCACTTCAGTAGTTTCTGAAAAAAATGGCAAATAGTTTTTGGTTTAACTGCATTATACAGGCTGTCCCAAAAAATGTTAACACTCGAGACACAGGCATTCTGTAAAAAACTAAAGTACACATGGATCTTTGTTTGGTATGCTCTTAAAGCTAACTAAATAAGCTTTAATTTGCCGTTTATTTCATTTCAATGCGATATGTAGAACAAAAGATATGATTGGTCAAAAAAGAGAGTACAAATTCGGATTGGTCCGATTTGCAATGGTTACATTTGTAAGATTGTGTGAAATATGATTTTGTAAATACTCAAAATTGGGTTATTGAATGTATTATTGATTGGCAATTGAACCTATTGAAGGTATTGACAATCCCTTTTGAACTTCATTATTGGCATAATGTGTGAGCATTGTCTTTATGATCAGCAATACTTTGTATTTTTCAAATACTAATCAGTGAGTTCATTTTCGTTAGCAGAGTTAGCCCTATCAAATCGCTCAAAATTACACAGAATGTTAAACCAAACCAAATTAAACCGAACAATCAGACACTTCCTTATTGGATTCCTAAGAAAATCTATGATTCTATAAGCAGAATAAAAACAAAAACACAAAAGTAAATAAAAAAAGAGAGAAACTTCTGAAAATAAGTCTACATGGACTAATGAAGCAGGCAGAATTAGAAATAAAGACACCAGTGGCAGGCCATACAGATCCACGGACCAGAATGGCAAGAACTCAAGCCAACATTTCTCTTGTTAGAAGAGCAGTTGTGGTAGATCCAACGATGAACGTTTGGTAAAACACGGCGGTATGAATCGCGAAGTCTTTCTTTAATAGAAAAACACTGCAAAATCTATTTGTTTTCTTTTTCAGATAGAAAGAAAATGTGCTATGAAGCCAAGTGTATTCATGTTGCATCATGAATTCCAAGTGTTCTAAGGCAGAAATCGGACCAAGTTGATTTTCCCCTCTCATAATTGATGAAGCATATCTTTTGTTTCACGCATCGGATTGGAATGAAATAAATGGCAAATTAAAGCTTGTTTTATTGGCTTCAAAGGGATACCAAACAAAGACTCATGCGTACTTTTCTTGTTGTCAAAATGCCGTCGTTCAGAGTGTTAACATTTTTGGGGACAGCCTGTATTATAACATAAATTTATTTACATAATGGCATAATTGTGTAGCATGTTGTTTTTTACACTAAAATGTCACTTGAGAATTATTGGGCTATATTTTAGGTTTATCGTAGGATGTAGCAATGGCTTGATATATATTAACTTCTTGAACAATAATGGTAAGTGTTTCTATGTAATTTATCAAAATATCATTATTAATTGCCAATTCTTGATAATTGCCAATTCTTGATAGAGGTAATCTACAACTTCTTAGCTACCATTTAGCTACATCTTTCTTGTTAACACTTGTATTACCTAAGGTAGTGATTGTCCTATCTGTGCTAAAATATACAGTATTTGGGACTCGCGTAGTTTCTGAAAAGAAAATGCATTTACACAGGTATTCTCAATTTTGAGTCAAATCGCTCCAGACATTTGGATGTTAGAAGCAAAAGCGTGTATCAAAATGGTCCCAAGCACTAAATTAAATGATTTCATCCAAATTGGCTTTAAGAGGTTTTTCGTGCTTCGTGCGCATTTTTCTAAAAGCAGGTGCCCCGATTTTAATAAACTCTCGACGGCCCTGATTAGTTTGTGATTATAGGTTGCAACCTCCTTGTTTAGACTATCTTTCTGACACAAAGATTCGTACTTCAGATAGTAGTTAAATTCAAGTGGTTTTCAATACAATATATAGCTGGAGTCTCAGCCCTACGCCACTTACATCATGGGTACAGTGTGCACTAGTTTCTTTATTATCCCAATAGGGGCTGCGACCGGATGGTGCCATTTAAAGGCACTGGGTCACTGGTATGAATTCAGTAGTCTAAACGAATAAAGTGAACTTTATTCCGCATAACACATTGTTTAGATGGTTATAAAAAATTATCAGCGTCACCAGTGACCCATGACAACGCTCGCTGCGCCCAAACAAAGGCCTCACAATTTCCCCCGAATAAAAAGCATTGAAATAGGGAATTCAATTTTTTTTTTAAGGTAAACTCGCTAGATAGAGAAGGTAGAGCTCCAACTCTCTATCCTGCAATCAATTTTCCTGGCCTTATACGGGGCTGCCACCGGCCCAACACTTGTAACTTTCTTAGATATCGATGAAAGTCCAGCAAAAAAAAAAAAAAAAAAAAGACAATCAAAGAAGGGATAAGTGTCATGAACATCGAGGCCGGGTGAACCTCTTAATCTGAAGAGGAGTAGGCCACGTAAATATTGTAGTTTGTTATGAGTGACGAAAACTTTCAGTACTTAGATATATGATTAGACAAAGACGTCCAAAATTATTTCTGTAACAAGACGAATAAATGTAAACCAGCTTAAACATATCAGATTTTCTAATATTCCTTAGTGACGAAAAATACTGAAGGAAAATGCATGCAAGCAGTTGTTGATATAAATAAATCATGCTGGAAAAACAACAACATATGTAATATTGAAATTCCTGATGTTGTTGTAAGAATGGTGGAGGATTCAGATAGTGGAGATTCTTCCTCTTCCAGCAATAATGACGAATAAAATTTGGCGAGTAATAATTACTTATTCGTATCATTTTCTTTTCATATGTTGAATGCTTCAGTATTCATTTTTTTTTTTTTTTGGAATTTATTCAGTGTACTTACTTTGCATTATTTTCTTCGTGAGAAAAGGGACATTTTATAATTATGGCCTTAATCTGATCCGACATGGTCACATTAGAATTTCTATTGAATGAGTGGGTAAAGCATACACCCTCTCAGAACGAATGGAATCGTCGACACGCCCCAAAAACTTTTAATGAACTGACAGGAATAAAAAATCATACTATAAATTTATCAGCGTCACCAGTGACCCATGACAACGCTCGCTGCGCCCAAACAAAGGCCTCACAATTTCCCCCGAATAAAAAGCATTGAAATAGGGAATTCAAAAAAAATTTTAAGGTAAACTCGCTAGATAGAGAAGGTATAGCTCCAACTCTCTATCCTGCAATCAATTTTCCTGGCCTTATACGGGGCTGCCACCGGCCCAACACTTGTAACTTTCTTAGATATCGATGAAAGTCCAGCAAAATCGTAAAGGTTTCGACCCATATCAAAGGTTTCAGCTTCGTTGGCTCCAAGGAGTTGCTGCTGGCACAACACTTAATTTACTTTTACCACGGCCCTCCTGAAAAACAGTTGAAATTGCTTCATAGGCTCATCATTTATTTTTACCAACATCGTTTTGTCTTTTTCACATTCATCTTTTTTCTTTCTTTCTGTTTTTCTTTTCCTCCTCTTTTTACTCGACCGGCCCAAAGTGGCCCAATAGTCCAGGCTACAGACCATGTGACCTTGTTATAACATATATATATATAATGTTTTTCAACGGTTCTAGACCAGTTTTTCCTGCTGAATCTGAATCCGATGGATGCCAGACGAAAAACCTTCAGCATTTTCGAAGAAACGCAAAAATTCAAAATGGCCACCAAAACACTAAAAATTCATATGTTAATTACTCAAACACCCATTGTGACCAATTAAAATATGATTCATTAACCACCGTATTAAGAGATGGCTGCCAATACAACAAAGCATCTGATATTTATCTACTTTTGACTGTAGAATGGTAACTTGGTATATACCGGGTGTCTCAAAAAAAGGAAACCCTCAAAGCGCCCTCTTTTTCGCTAAGAAAAAAAGTAAAGCATACATATTATTACACATCTGAAAAGTGCATTTCGTCAGTTTTCTGACACCGGAAAAATCTTTCCAATAGGATGCATATTGACTGAGTTATGGCCGATTGAAAATTTGTACCACTTTTTCATTTTAATCCCCCAGGATGTTTATACTGTGTCAACAGTGTAGACACTACACATTCCCCAAGCTCATTCGTTTGTTTATGGTTTCTTTTGTTTTAGCGGCAAAGGTCAGTTCTGATATTGAAAAATTTAGTTTAAATTATTCGAAATTCCAAGATCTTGCCTCATTCTTCTTTACTGCGCTGCTCTGCCCCCCAATTGGAGAAGTTGGCTACCTCTACTTAAGACGAATGCAGGCTTGCGTTCTCTTTTCCATTCAATAATCGACTTCTAATCATACTTGTCCGTCGGATGCTTGGAAAGGCAGCGGTTATTCTGTTGCGAAGATCCCAAGATTTGATTCCGCTAGACTTCACCCTAGGGGATACATTAAAGAGTGAAGTGTATGTACAGGAAGCACCAGCAAACTTGCCAGAACTTCGCAATAGAATAACAGCTGCCTTTACAAGCATCCGACGGACAAGAATGATTAGAAGTCGGTTATTGAAATGGAATAGAGAGCCTGCATCGTCTTCGTGGTCTTAGAGGCAGCCAAGTGGGATGGGGGGGGGCAGCTCAGTAAAGAAGAATGACGCAATATCTTGTAATTTCTAATAATTGAAACTAACCTTTTCAATGTCAGAACTGATCTTTCTCGCAAAGAACAAAATAAACCATAAACGAAAGAATGTGCTTGGAGAAGGTGTATTGTCTAAATACAGCTAAGACAGTAACAATCCGTGGATAAAATGAAAAAGTGGTACAATTTTTCAATCGGCCATAACTCGGTCAATATGTGTCCTTTTGGAAAGATTTTTTTCTGTGTCGACAACCTAGAGAAATGCACTTTTCAGATTATATTAATTTGTATGGTTTACTCTTTTCTCTTCGTGAAATAGATGGCGCTTTGAGGGTTTCCTTTTTTTGAGACACCCGGTATACCAATGCTTTAGCAAAAAATATATTAATAGAAAACCATTATGAATAGCTGTCAACAATTTGATAATCAACCTAATCAATAAACACTTCAAAATGGCTCCAAAATGGCAAAATCCATTACTGCATATAGCCAAGAGCCAAGTGATTGATGTCTGCATGATGGCATCATAGATTGGCGTTCAATATGGCTGCAAATGTAAATCAATAATGGTCAGTAATTCATTCACGCTGTAGGCTAAAGATATATATTTTGTGGTTTTTAGTTAGATTATCACTTCCAAAAATCACAGTAAGGTTATCTTAACACTTAAGTGACCAAGGGGTTTTCACTCCCGTTGGTGCCCGAGGGGGGGGGGGGGGTTCCATGGACCCCCCCCCCCCAAGGAAACCACTTTCCCGGGGGAATTTTTGGACGAAATTTATACCACATGTGGAGAGTCATAAGACAACCCCAAATCAGCAATAAAAATGAAATTGTTATTTGGGTGGCAAATTAGGGGCAAAACATTGTTTTCAAAACACGCGGAAAATGGCCAAAAAGACGGAAATTTCAAATGAGTTTTGTGCTTACATCAAACTTTTTGAAAACTTATTTTATGTTGATATCTACTCTAGAAGACCCAAATAACATATATGTAACACAAAACTTGGAGTTTTAGGGAATCCTGTATTTTTTACGGGGGTTGCAAAATACACGTCATTTCCCATAGACTTTGTACAGTAACGGTTTAGCAACGTCCACAATGAAATTGTTTGTTTTCAGCACATAAAGGATTAATTATTTTTACTGTTACTAATAAATGTTTACTTTTATGTATGTGTGAACAAATATCAGCAAAAAAAAAATAAAAATGGGTTGGTTCTTTGATTTTTATAAATATTCTCAGATGACTTCCGTTAGTGCCCAAGGGGGGGGGGGGGTTCCATGGGACCATCCCTAATTAACTCAATTAATTAACTCAATCTAATTAATTATATGAAAAGAAGCGAATTGAAAAGTCAGACAATTACAAAAAATTCGGCGCAAAAATCCCACGCGCAAAGCGGCCAGCGCGAAAACAAATTTGGAGGGTCCCTAGGAACCCCCCCCCCCCCCTTGGTCACTTAAGTGTTAGGTGTCATTGAGTCGTTATTCATCAAATATCCCGATATGGATGCCAGTGGACGCCAAAAAACCTACCAAAACACAAAGAAACATATATCTCTAGACTATTGGTGATCGGATTTTTCGCCACTTAGTAAGTGCCATTTCCAGCCATATTGGATACCCATCTTGGGTGGCATCTTACATGCATCGATTCCTCTGATTACCTAATGATGTGTACATTGATCTGATTGACTTACAGGGATATACACAGACACTGCAGTAGTAGGTTAGACACAGCTATCAATTAAGACACACGGTAGTGTGTCCACCAAGTTTTAAAAATAACTAAAAAACCACCAAAAACAGCCAAAAAAGCATTAAAACAGCCATGATACAAACGACACACACCGTGAGTATATTAACAGAAACAAACTTCCCTTTGTTTTCCGCGCGTTGGACGAGAAATAGCACTAGGTGGCAATATCATCAATAATCACTTAATCGCTCGCAATATACAACCAGAGCATATATTTCAACCCACAAAAGTATATTGGACACATTTCATGTGCAACATATTAAGGGAACATTTTAAGAAAATCTAGGTTTTTTTATCAATACACTCACATAACACTCATTTACCTCACTTGCATGCACTGTACATTTACTGTCACACAGGCATTGTGACGCATACACATAACAAAGATAGCTCCTACATACACACACATGCACACATACACATACACAAACACATACATACACGCACACACACACACACACGCATACTCACATACACACACACACATTCATGTACATTTTTAGCATATTTTAATTTTGTACTATATCAACCTTTGGTCTTAATTATTTGTTTTTGCATAGTTTAGTTTAATTTTTGGAACTTTGTGCAATATTTTGATGTGTGCAATTATTTTGATGTATGAATTTCTATGTTGTCTTGGGATCTTCTGAGTAGGGAGTGCTGCACCTTTGGTGACAGTGCTTTTTGTGCTTCTCAGCACTCCCTGGCAGCTCATAAGGTTTCATTTTTATTTCTATATATTTTTTTCATTACTGAACTTTGTATTGTTTATTGCTGTGTCTGCCAAATGAATAAATAAATAAATAAATAAATAAATAAAATAAATATGAAATAAGAAAACGGAAACGATGAATTAGAAGTACTTTCAAGCGATCACTTATAATGATTATTAGTGGAAAGTGCGAAACGTTTACAAGTGGTCTCACAGACCTACAGCCTTTATTACGAAATGGATAGTAGCCAAACTTAATACATAATTTCTAGTTATCCTCATGATGTGCCTTTTAGTGATAATATTGAAGATAATTCACTCTATGCAAAGAAAATGACGTTTAACGGGATTCTTTTGTTCAACATCACTACTGAACCATCACTTACTATCATTTCTAACAATTTGCATTACATGCTATAAGCCTCCTTCGTGGCCGAGCGGTCTAAGCGTTGGACGTTAGTGATTCTACTTTTGGATAGTCTCTTGTTGTCGGTTCGAGTCCAGCGGTAGCCCACGACTTTCAGCACATTAAAATTACACGAGAGTAAGATCGTTTTCTTTACTTACGGTCACCTTGGCCATTGAAGTTTATGGAATGGAAGTATAATTTATCTATAGTTCAAACATTTCCAAATCTTTCTTATATATGTATTTCGCAGTATTCAGTTATTGTCAAGATCAGGCAACATCAAGAGTGTTTGGGCAGTTTGATTTTACATTAAATGCATCTTCATAAAAATAACAAATGGAATTTTTTAAAAATATATATATCAAAACCTGTTACTTAGGACGGAAATGAGACCACAATTTATAAAATAATCAAGTTGATTTTAAAATATTTAGAATCGAAAATCATAAGACAAACCAGTGAAACTTTATCAAGAAAACGAGCATTACAAATAATTCGAGAAAAAGTATGCGAGCAATCGTTCAAGCAAACATATTTACATGTGATAATGTGACACATTTCATGAGCAAGATATGAATTAAGAAAACGAAAACGACGAGTTAGAAATGTTTTGAAACGATAATTAGTGGCAAATAAGAAAAATACGGTCTCACAGACCTACAGCCTTTATTACGAAATGAATATTGGCGAAATTTAGTACATAATTTAAATTTATCATCATAATGTACCTTTTACTGCTAACATTGAAAATAATTGACTTCAAGCAAAGAAAATTATGCTTAACGGATTCTTTTGTTAAACATTACTGATCCATCACGTACTAGCATATACAACAAATCAAGTCTTGTTCTGTAAGCTTCCTCCGTGGCGCAGCGGTGTAAGCGATAGACATTATTGATTTTACTTGTGGATAGTCTGTTGTTGTCAGTTCGAGTCCGGTGGTGGCCCACCACTTTCGGCATTATGCTAGTATTTAATTCTGGTGGTCATTCTCTTTAATTTTGGTTATGTAGGCTGTACAAGGATGCTTCTCTGGGTTCTTTTACGCGGTTTTCCAGGAGTTTTTACCAGTTTAAAGGTTTCTGAGTGATGCTGAATGGCATCTTTATAAAATTGTAAGCTTAGAAATTAACAGGTGGTTTCCTTAATTGTAATGGCAAAAGAATTGATACGTGGTCTCTTGTTAAAATAGGTCTTACTGAATGCAAAGCAGTAACTCATTCTTTTCTTTAAAAACGTAAAATCACAGTGTATATTATCAACAAAAGGAACTAAAATACATTTCCACAATTTTATGCCCTTTTTAATTCTATTCTTTGTGAAAAAGGCCTAAAATTGCAGAACCTTGCAATCTGAATATCTCACGAACTGAAGGAGATAAAAATGTCGAAAAAGCACTGAACGTTTTAAGTATAATAAGTATATATATAATATCAATTTTGATAGCCCATGGACTTCAAGCTCTTCATATTTTATCATCAATGTTAAAAGCAACATAGACAACCAAACAATTACCTGAATATACCGAGAAAAAAAAAACAATCGACTTCGAATACTTTAATTATAAACAGTGTTCAATACTGAAATTTTAACTACTTATAGATTAATAAATATATTCACCAGTGTGATTAATCAATATATTCACTAGTGTTAAATATTTCCTAAACACTTTGCTTTACTTAATTCCAGGTCGACAGCGATACAACATACAACGTATGTAATAGTCCCACACACTCAACTAAAGTGTATAAAGTGTTCGCAGAAACAGGATTTTCTTGCAAATTAACTAACTTCTACTTGCACAGCTATTTAATGTTCACAAAAATAAAGGAAATCTACCAAAAAAACGTTGGCAACGTAAAAAAAACACCAAGTTTTAAAAAGAGTACGAGCCATATAAAGTTTATAAATCTAAAGATAGCACCAAGTATACTCAAGTGCGTCTGCCCCATTGGCAAACTTGGTCCCAATTCTTCTACAATGCAAAAGAAAAATGTCCCTTTCCCACTATCAACCTCCATACAGCCTAAATATAAATTTTATATATTTCATGCTAGAGGCGCTGATGTAATACCGAGTTCAAATCAGTTGCTCTTCTTGTGAGGCAACCAGAGCAGCGGGAACCTTCCTTTTGTCTTTAGTACTCTTCTTCCTACCAGAGAGAGAGGTCTCTGAATCATTGAAATAAGCCCAATCTCCAACAATAAGAAATCAAGCAAGAAAACAAACGAAACTAAGCAATATCAACTTGAAACATATTCAAGTCAGAACAAGACGGCCTTTACACAAGAAATAGGAGTATTAATTCCAAACTCAACTGCCAATATAACCTTAAACAAGAACAGGTGCAGTTGGAATTATTTAAATCAACAATTGGGTCTAATGATGATGGTTCCTTTAATGAAATATGGACGTTCTCAACAAAGGAATTCGGAAAAGAAGAAATGGGACCAAGTTTGCCAATGGGGCAGACGCACTTGGGTATACTTGGTGCTATCTTTAGATTTATAAACTTTATATGGCTCGTACTCTTGTTAAAACTTGGGGTTTTTTTTACGTTGCCAACGTTTTTTTTGGTAGATTATATCTATCGGAAGCCATCTTGGATCCTATAATGAAGGAATTTATAATCACATTGTTGAAACATATGTGATGCGATCTGGGAAAACCCGCCACATGGTGGGAAATTTATATTTTGAGTTTTTACTATCACTGCAGAGTTTGAAATATTAAGTTTCCATAACTGTTTACTTCTTTCTTCTTTGATACACACTTCAAAAGTTACGCCTTATACAATCTGACAAAAAATAAAGTACAATATGCTATTTTCTTTATTTTTTCAAAACTGTCCTGTGCGACATGGTGCGGGTTTTCCCAGATCACATCACATATTTCTTATGGTTTTAATTAATTCCCTGACTGCCAAAACACCGAGATATATACTAAATTACCAACCTGCAGTCAGAAGTAGATCACGATCAAACACTTTTTTGTATTGACGGCCATATTGAGTTCATTGATTATGTGGTTGCAGAATCATATGTTAATTGGTCACAATGAATGTTTTAACGAGACAGGCTGAAATATTACAACTTTTGAGTGACCAAGAGATGAATGTTTTGTATTTGGTGGCCATTTTGATTTTTTGCGTTTCTCCAAAAATGCTCAAGGTTGCTCGTCTGGCATCCATCGGATTCAGAATCAGCATAAAAAACTGGTCTAGAAACCGCTGAAAAACATTATATAAAACAAGGTTGATATTAGTTATCAATGAATCTGTAGCCTGGACTACAATTCCAAGCGGCCCATGTGGAAAATCCCACAGCAGGTATCTATGGTCAGTCCGCCTATGCTTTACATCAAAGCCCCCAAGCAATAGAGATACATAGAAATACAAAAATATGAGAACATTAAACCAGAGAACAAAAGACATGAAAAATCAAGTATCACCAAATGCTGAGATAAATTGTTCCAAAGTTCTAGAGAATATAGTGAAAATATCGACGACCATAATGTAATGGTAGAAACTGATGGAGAGACGAGGTTGATCTTTGGAGGAAGAGCGAAGAATGCGAGATGGTTTATATTCTTTGATCAAGTCAGCGAGGTACGGTAATCTGGAGGCAAACCTAAGGAACAGTTGTAAGTCAAAAGAAGAACTTTGTATAATTCAAACAGGCCAATCGACCGAAAGTCACATTTCGAGATGTCGGCGTTGAAGTTTTAGAGATATCGAATTATGAACTTATATAATATATCTAAAATTTGCAAACTATTTAGGAAATAGTTTTTTATATATGTACACATGAGGTATTGATTCGTTCTTCATTTGAGCACGCTTTCCATTAGGGTATCCTTTGTTTTCCTTTCAATTTAATTACACAGTGATTGGTCTGGTTTTGGAAAAACTCAAAAGAGTCAATCGATCGCCCCCAGACTTGGTATTGAGCCATGATTGAACGTACTTTTTGCCCTGAGGTGGTAGAAATGTTTTATACTTTTGTACTGTTTCCTTAGCAACATCATCTCTTAGGGGCAAAATAATGTGCCAATGAAGACAGAGGACCTTGAGAGTTCGTAAATTGTTTATTTTGGCTTAATGACCCGTCAAAATCTGTGAATTTTAAGGGCAGTAATATATAAAATTGAATCAAAATACATGTAATTCTCATGCTCAACATCTGTCATTTTGAACTTTTTATGTGCCTAAATAATTGGCTCTACTCACTCATAAAATGAAAGGCACCATCAGTGATTGCTAAATCCGAAATTAAAAATTAAAAAAAAAAAAAAAATTTTGCATGTCTGTACAAGTACATGTACCCACATATCCTACAAATGATAAGGCCAGAAGCCACTATAAGGCCAAATCGGATATATATTCATTACTGTCCTTACGGGGACAATTACGCAACACATAACTGAATGGAGATCGTATCTTTGAACACTACTGCGTTTTCCTTCCTTTTTCTGTCAATTCCTTTATTGAGAAATTAGCTTATTTCTACTTATCAGACTTATCCTTCACTTTTAAAGCTATCCTTCCTGCAAATTTCAGATATTTTACTCTTCGGATGAATCAACTGATAGTGTCATCTTAAAGGTGAAACGAGAGATTTCATTCACATTTCAGGTGTCCCTAAAAAATAGAAGTTCTGATTTTTGCCCTGATAAAGCTTTTCCATCAAAATACCCCAATCTGAAAGGATTAAGCTAAGAAATGTTTCGTTGGTAAAAAATTGGCTGAAATTCTAATTTCGTATAGGAAGCAAATACGAAATTGCAGCCTATTTTTTTTACACATTGAAATATAAGCAATCACAAAGTCACTTTTTTTTCTCTCTTTTACGACATTTTCCTGTAGCTAATCAAGGTATGACATCGATGAGTGTCTAATCTATTTTGAAATACTATTATGCAAATATTGGGTAACCTCACAAGCGCTCGTTGCACTCGTTAAGTGGCCAGCAGGTTGGCAGTCATGTTAGTGAGTTTTTCACCATGATAATCTTGAAAGCATAACCAGGTATTTTACGCGAGATGACGGAAAATGTTAATCAATTGGTACACTCAGTTTTTTTTCTACGTTTACTCAAATCACACTTTATTGCGCTTATTAAGTAATTACACAACCAAAGATGATCAGTAGTCCAAGTTATTAATGGATTAAATTGCTGGAAAAACTACTAAATTAATATGTTGAGTATTATAGGGAAAGATAGAGGAAACGAAAATTTTGATGTACTATTTTACATTGTATTATAATTTTTAATACGTTAATTAATCATGTGGTAAGTAACTTTTATACATTAGGCCTACCTAACGTGAATCAAACCCGGACCCTCTGCTGATATGAACTAATCACTTTCACTACAATACTGCGCTAAACCCTACCATAATATATCGACATTGCATTTATAAACATTATTTCTTTCCAATTAAAATATTGCGATTGAGATTAACAATTCCATACAAACATGAATGACCACAATATTTCAAGTGAAAATAAATACTAAATTATGTCTTGTTTTTTTTTAAAATTTGGTGGCTATTTATAGATTTTTGTTAAACTTGGAATTTGTAACCATTAGCAGATTTTTAGTCCTTGTTTACTAAGTATCAAGATTACAACATTAAACAATCAGTAAGTTACAAGTCAAAAACTGTACAATGATTATTGTGACTATTTTTTCAACATTTCACCGGACTAAATACATGTATGTTTGTATTGTTAATCTGCAATGAATAAGGGTATTTGTGACATTTTAAGTCTTTATTATGGGAATTTTTGAGTATTCTGAAAATACCGTAGTTAATTGAGTATTTACGATTACAAATCAGTTTGACTCAAACAATTACTCATGAGTGGCAGATAGATCGATTCACCGTCAAACTGCGTTCGTTTCCGATCTTCGTCCCCGAAATGTTCATGATGCTATCTTAAACTGTATTGTACTTTAAATAGATTTTCTCATGGAAAGTATATTTTGTATCATTCTAAAATAAAAGACCTTTAAATTATTATGTCTAAAAAAAAAAAAAAAAAAAATAAAACCAACCGGCGCGATTCAAATGACAACGTAGGCTAAATTTCCAGACATCTTACATTCACGTCTGTACTATATAACACCCATTGTTAAATTTAATACCACTCTTGTATTTAACGAAACACCTTTACTGTAACACGTCTTAGTGCAACTTACATTAACAGTAAAAAATTATCAGAAAATGACAGAATTTTGGCTGAAATTTGGAAATACAGTAACTAGCGTTTTTTATGTCCAATTTTCCCAGGCCATTAAGACTAAATTTAAAAGAAGGGCTCCTATTTGAATTTGAATATCACACTATACACTAATATGGGTTTTCAATTATACATATAAGTACTCAAATTTATAGGAAAAACACTATAAATCTACGTGTAAATAATGGGCAGCAATTCTGCCAACAACATCCCCGAAACTACAGCTTTTAACGGTTTTCCATCCAAATTCCACTGTATATTTTTAAACAGCATAAGCACATGTTTTTACAACCAACTATTTTACGTATTGCATTGTAATAAACATGGATTGACATTTGTAGATAGGCCACTAAGTTAGGGTTTCGTCAGTGCTTTATATGTTTTTTAAGGTGTTTGATTGAATTTAGGTTTCCAGTAATTAATTGACGAATTGCGACCATAAAAAGGTGCCACGAGAAATTTCACATAATAGTGTCCCTAAAACTGTGAAAATTTTTATTTTTGCACTAATGTCAAACTTTCTAACCCAAATATCCTATGGGAAATATTTTTCTATATAAGGAGCAAATACTAAATTCAGCCTATGTTTTTAATATTTTTAATTAAATAAAATACCTTTGCTTTCACTTTTCAGGCATTTCTTAAGCAAATACAGGTACAAAATCTTTGGGTCTTATCATATGATATTAACTACATATGACATAATACATGAATGACCCAAAATATCTTGTTGCACCTTCTGGAAAAAATGACAATATTTTTACAGTGTGGCCAATCGTTCAGATACAGCTACACACTTTGTACTAACAACCAACTTCGACAAGCTGTATGATTTTTTTGGCCCGGAGATATGAGGTCCTGGACCACAATATTTCAATAGTTCTCATAGCGGCGCTATTCATGATTATGTGTTTCCTTTAATTCTTATGTGTTTATTACAAAAGAGCGATGTTCTGCCGACTTAGATTTGGTGTGGCGCTCGTCTTAATCAGCCGACTCGTGGTTCGATCCCACTCAAGGTGTAAATTTTATTCATTATTATTTTATCTACCCCTTGGAGTTAAGATTGCGTGAAAACATCAGAGTTGGCGATTGAAGTAGAAAATAGTAAATAACTGTCTTATTTAGATATTTACGCTTATGATGCTGGACATAATATCCGGGCCAGAAACTCACACGTGCCCCTTCGACCAGAACCTGCGCATTCATCAACATCTCAAGAGGTTTAATAACTTCATACGGTGGTTTTTATGTACAGCAAATCAGACGAATGCAGATTGGTCTTTTTGGGTTGATTTCCAAAGTGAAAAACTATCATACCTACAAATTGGAATTTTTATTTTTGCTTCAATATTTGGTATATGAAAAGACTGTGCTATAAATTATCATCAGCTGAAAAAAAAAACTTCGCCAAAATGTCGATTTGCTGTTGGAAGACTCTGATGATATGATGCGAATACTTCACTGGAATCCTGTGAAAGTCGGCTCGAGCACAAGAGTGATATTGTCAATGATGGCGTGAGCGAGTGACAGTTCATGACAAATTTTGAATTCTTTGAAGCTTAACACTTAAGTGACCAAGGGGGGGGGGGGGGGTTCCTGGGCCCCCAAAATTTGTTTTCGCCTGGCCGCTTTACCGTGGGGATTTTTGCACCAAAATAATTAAAATCGGCAAGCCGTTAAAGTCTGACTCGAGATTTCGAAATATTATTATTTTGTGTAATAATGAAAATAAGTGAACTAGGAAATAAAGATATAACCTAAAAAAAATGCACACTTCCGAAATTTGAGATGAATCGGATTTTTCGTTTTGATGCAGTAAACATTTCTTTGTGTATTACTCCCTAGGATCCTGTGTATAACAAAAATTCCGGATCCGGAATTTTATAACAAGTGTGATTTTTCTCTAATGAAGGAATTCGATTTAAAGTTTAGCAATTTCACACAGTGATTAGTATAGGACAAGGCAATTATGTACATGCACAAAACAACGCTTTTTTGGAAATTGAGGGCGCCCTCCTCAGGAAATCTCCTGAATCGGCCTTTATGAGTTAATAAGTGGGGGTCCCATGGACCCCCCCCCCTTGGGCCACAACGGAAGTCATTTGAGAATCTTTTTAAAAATAAAATAAGAACCGAAGAACCAAAGCATTTTTTTTGCTGATATAAGTTCACACATACATGTAGTAAACAATTATTAGTAACATTGAAATATAATTAACCCTTTAGTGCTGAAAACAAACAATTTCACAACATGTACATTGCCACCGTTACTTGTACAAACTCTATGGGCAAATGAACGTGTAGTTTGCACACCCGTAAAAAATACAGGATTCCCTAAAACGCTTGTTTTGTGTTAAATATAAGTAATTTGGTCTTCTAGAATAGATATCAACATCACATAAGTTTTCAATGTTTGATGTAAGCTCAGGCTCATTGGAAGTTTTTCCGTCCCTTTTTGCCCCATTTCCGCGGTCCGTTTTGAACAATGTTTTTGCCCCTAATTTGCACCCAAACTACAATCTCATTTTTATGCTGATTTGGTGTGTCTTATGACCCTTCACAAATGTTGTTATAAATTTCGGCAAAAATTCCCGGAAAGTGGTTTCCTTTAGGGGGGGGGGTCCCTGGACGCCCCCCCCCCCTTGGGCACCAACGGGCGTGAACACCCCTTGGGTCACTAAGGTGTTAACTATATCCTATATACTATACCTTTTATCAGGCTTGATTATTTTTTTCATTTGTGTGAGTCCGCCCCTCGCGGGACCGCTCAAAGCGGAGTCGTAATCAAGCCTTTTCGCAATATTTCCTTTTCTTTGTACTCATTGATTTTTCGGATATTTCTTCCGAAACTATAGCGATCGTTGATTGTCAATGATGATGTCATCGTTCCCGCTTAAAATAGTTCCCATAATACGAGTTTAGTGGAACTGATCAATAACCATTCAATTATTGGGTTTTGGTATAAACGGATTCAAAACAAAGCGACTACAGCCATGACAGCCAGGATCCTTGCTAGCTGGGAATGTTAAATGGCGAACACTCCTCTTGCTCCCTTGAAAACGGCCCGGTGTAGGATTATTTGAGCTAGCTATATACGTAACGGTGATGACTATGAGCGTATTTGAAGCTACGGCTCACTGGGCTATACGTGTACTGATGTTATACGTTTACTATAAATGTGACTTTCAGTCATTTGTAGTGAACGAGGTCATGGTGTTGTATTGTTAGTACCACAAGCGTTCATTCCTGACTCACCGCCTTTGGTTATGATCTTTATTTATTCTTTCGTTTATTCTAGAAAACCTCTTTCAATACAATCGGTACTGGTCTCCCAAGAGGTCCAGATTTTACAAATACAAAATGAATTACAATAATTGATACATAAAATATCTAAAAGACAATGACAAATTCAATATATTTTGAAACAAAATGCAATGAAATTGCGTTAATGCTACACACAACACCAAATTTACTCCTAAACTCATTCATTGCTCATGTCAGAGAAATGGCATCTTATAAGCAGAGGGTTGGTTCACTGACAAGCAGCTCTATAATTGAAAAGTGCGCTTTCCAGCAGTAATATTCCATGATGGGCAGCATTAAATTAAGGTATTACTGCTGTGAATTCTTAGTAACTCTTTCATGGCTTGAGTGAGTAAAAGTAAAGCAAGATGATTATAAAAGGAGCAAAGCAATACTTTAGACATTTAAAAGTAAGCAATCAAGAAGATGTTGATCCATTCTACAGTCAAGTTTATCCCAATTGAGGTCTGCCATCATTTTGTTCTATTGGAGTCCTGATGTCGCCATTGAGGATAACACGCGCAAGTTTATTATGCAGAGTGTTGAAGATGATTATGGTGGATAGCGGTTAATTTGACCATAACAGGACTACAATAGGTCAAAATGTGGAAAAACCATGGCCTTTTGCCTAGATAACTTAACTGTATTTTAAAGAAGAAAATATTTAACTCTACGAATTACACACTATCCGTTTTGAAATATTAGAGACTATAATTAGCATGCTCATCCATGACGATGGGAATAAATACAATGCCTAAGTATTTAAATTTTTCACCAATCTCCATATTAGTATTATCTATGTAAGGGAAATCTTTTTAAATTTTAGTTAGTGCTTCTTGCCGTGTTCCAAACATCATAAGCTTTGTTTTCTTTACAATTTAAAGTTAGATGATTAGACTTAAACAACCAATTTGACAACAGGTCCTAAACTTCTTTTAGTTCAGGTTCTAAAATAATTAGTGGGTCAGATGAGCTTGTCAACAAAGTTGTGTCTCAGAATACATTTGGACACATTACATTTAACTGAATTCAGGCAATGAGGTTAACAAAAAAAACTTATAACACAAAAGGGGGGCATAGATAGAAAATTGTGGGATACCAATATTTATGTGCTAAAATCAGAAAAGTGTAGAGTTTTTTAACAGCTTGAGACTTTATTTTTAGATATGATTCAAACCATTGAAGTTGATTGCCAGCTATGCCATGCGAATTAAGTTTTTATAGAAGGAATTTCTGACTAAAGCTTATAGTATCGAATGCCTTTTTAAGATAAGAGAAAATAATTGCACCTGTTAACGTTACCATCATTTATATATTAAGATGTGATCAGTTACATCAAGTAGTAACTGTAGTGTTGGTACTATGTTTACTCCTAAAACCTGACTGACATGGATGTAGAATGTTATTCTGGTTAGATAATTATTAAAGTGATCATGAACTGCACGTTCTAATATCTTAGAAAGAATAGAGTACAAATAGATATCAGGTCGTAGTTGCTCACATCACTTTTATCACCATCCTTGTATATAGTTGTAACCTTGGCCACTTTCCACTGTGATGGGAAGTGTGAAGTTAACAAGGAAAGGTTACAAATTATGCAAGGGGGTGAAAAATGACTGGAGCAGCTAACTTTAACAATCTGATACTTAAGTTATCAAACCACTGCCTCTTATTATTAGGAAGTTACATATTGGTCAAATATAAAGTCTGCGAGTGTAAGGACATCAAGATTTAAAATATTATGCCAAAATCAGGAAAATATTATCAAGATTATTAGTACCACAGTCCATTGGCAAAAATCACTATAATCATGTTTAAATTTGTTGCCAAGGGTGTGGTGTACCAAGTGAGGTGAAAATGAGTTGAATTGATCAGCAGTGTCTTTTATCATTATAAGTGAACACAGTTTGAGTTTGAACCAGAGGAAATAGATGATACATTGTTTGGAATAACTTTTAACTGTTAGTCCATAGTTTCTTAGAGTATTTAAATATTATTAATTGCTTTAGTATAATAATTTCTTGGTGAGTTATTTAGTTTATTGACTTTCTTTCTTCAACGTCTAGCCATCTTCCAATAATCTTCATTATTGAATTTCGAGCCTCGAAGAAGTAATAAATCCCTATCTTTAGTGAGTTTAATTTAATCCCCATTGATCCATTCAGGAAATGACCATTAACCCATTAATTCGTTTCTCTTTAATTGGACATGAAATAACAAGCCAGTTCACAACTACCCTGAAAAGTGTGTTATTTAATGCATCATCAACAGTTGACTTATTTAAAATACATATCCCATTTACTTGTTTGATTGTATTAATAAAATAATGATCATTTAATTCTTAAAGGAACGAGTTTTAGTGAATTTAGCGTGGTTGCGTACCTTAACTTTTTTTCTTTTTTCCGAACAACATAGATCATTGAATGATCAGAACGCCCTATGCTATGAACACTCTGAAACTATGAACATTATCAGGTTTTTTTAGACACAAATGCTAAGTCAAGTTTACTTTTAGTGGTTTCCGTAATTCTAGTATAATCATTAATTAGTGTTAAGGTTACTGTGATTGAGAGTTTATTTAATTTTATGTGCATTAATACACGTGATTATATCAAGATTAATTAAAATCCCCCTAACAATAAAAACGTCATTATATATAAGATGTCCATGTTTTGGAAAAACAGTAAGTCTCAACTTATCAATTGTACTCTGACCTTTAGAACAGGTGGACGATAAACTGTGCCCAAGTAGGATAGGCTTTGTGAAAGGGCAAATTTAGCTCTATCCAAAGTGCTTCAACATCTTGTACATTGTTAAGTCAGGACTTTCCTTGAATTGAAAACAATACCATCTTTAATATAATACAAAATACCGCCATGCTGCATATGCTCTCTGCTAGTCGATGAATGTATAACCATCAATGTGTATTTAGGGTTACCAATACCTAATTCTTTTCCCCCCCCCCACCAAACTTTCTTGTTTATACATAAAATATCAAGGATGGTTATCATTAGCTAAACAAAACGAACATGTCACATTATTACGAAGGCTTTGGATGTTGAGATGAGATTTTAAAACCTTTTGATAAAGAACATTTAAAATCAAAGAAAAGATTGCTCTTGATGGGATCTATCATTTTTGACTGACTCTGAAAAAACAAACAATTATGCAAAGACCAAGTTTTGGAACTGCTGATTAATTGACTCAGACAACACATGTCACATGAAACTTCAACGCTCAAAGGGGTTACATATAAACAGGCGTGAGTAAAAGAAAATGACCTGATTGTGTCCGCCATTTGAATTTGTAAAGACATATATCTCACATTATGTGCGTATCATCGGAAAAAAGCTTATTTCATTATCTTTAATTTGCCCTCCAAAGATATTCCAACTCGGATAGTATAGGCCGAGCTACATTCTTTTGAATCAAGCTGTCAGTTCCCCATCCAAGGATTCCCATTTGTAATGCACGGCGGTTAACTAAGCAAGTGACTCCCCAAAATGATAAGGGTATGTCATGCCAGTCCCACCCTTCCTCACATCTCCACCCTTCTCTTGGGCTTCTCCGCTTAGCTTTCCCTTTCTGCTATGTCTATGTTTATGTCAAATAAAGTGGTATCTTAAAGGTGTATAAGACAGTGAAAATGGTAAGTTTATAAGAAACACTTTTCAAGATGTGGCTTATTGTGGTCTGCAAATAAGACAATACTTTAAACCTTCAAAAGGTTGTAACTAATGTCTGTTCCTTATATGGTATGATTCATTTCAACTCCTCCAGAAACTGAACATGTATAAGTTAATTTATTGTTCAGATGATTTTTATGAAGGATGAGGACGTAGAAATGTTAAGAGGGCTTGGTGGGGAAATGGTGACGAAAGTTGTGGGGTTTTAATTAAATGTAGCGCCACATTTTTCTGCAGTCAATAAATAGTCCGATTTTCTTCTGGACACTGATTTGCCCATTCGCTGAACGCAATTCATTTCAATGTGATCCGTGGACAGAGCGCACCAAACACAGACATACTTGATTCAAACACTGTGCTCGGTCTATCTCAACGATTGTGAACGAGTATTTGCCGTAAATTAAAGATAATGAACAAAGCTTCGTTGCTACCAAATATGTTAGATATATGGTACCTCAAAATTTAAAAATGGCGGATTTACAATCAGGGTTAAGTTTATTTGACTCACCAGGTAAATCAATCATTTGACAATTTTACGCATACAAGCACCACAAGCATTTAGTTGATTAAGGACCTTTTCTTGTGGATCATCTTATCCGAGATATGATCAAACATAAGGACTTTACACGTACTAGTTGAAACAAAGTTGGGATTGATATTATTTACATTTGCTAGTATAACTTCTTTGATTTGGTGAAGAGAACATTTATCACCAGAGTAATACAGTGATAAGGAAATTTTGCAGACTCATGATTTACATGGCCACTTTCAACATGAACTTATATCTGATACTCTGATGTCCAAGCCTGGAAGGGAAAACATAATGACTTATTGCATATCTCATATTAACAAGTATACCAAGTCCCGATTGTTTAAAATGTACATCATCCCAGTATAGATCCTCTCTGAGGCATGTACCATCGCATGAAAGATGGGGGATTGTCAAGAAAAGTAACCGAGGACTTCTTGCAGTTTTTCCCTTGAAAACATGTTCAATCTAGTCCGATACACGTTAGCTCTATCATTCCAAAAACGGGGATGCTCCAGATATAACAATGTGTGCACGTGGGAATTTCTCCAAGGTACATCATGATAGAAACTTGCTTGTCTCTCACAGGGTTCAAAAGTATCGTTTGTGGTTATTGTTTGTCCAAGCCTGGAGTACAATCACTTGGCATCAGTGTTGCCATTATATTCCTGTTCAAGTCTTTTAGATCGGACAATTTTGCCCGTCCTTTTGCAAGATTTTTAGACCTTCCCTCGGTAAAAACGATTAGTTTCATACGCTTGCAGATGGAGTTCTAAACTGATGATGTCGACTCACTCGTATTCACATCCGCATTACTAAGTTGGGGTGGGCTTCCTTTTTTGTTCAACGACTGTTGGGGCCCTGTTTAGGGGGGGGGGTCCATAAGCGAGATACTTGTTGCAGTTGGTATTTTCTTCGATCCTGTATGTTGTGTAAGTTCTCAACAGAATAAAAGTTGGGATATTTTAGAAGCATTGAAGAGTGGACAAGTAATTGATCAGGGGCGGAACAGGAGCTGCAACAGTACCTGTGTGATTGCTTCCAAGTTGGATTAGTAGCTTGGTTGAGACCCTTTGATTTCACATCAAGTTTTGATTGTAGGCTGGAATGTTTGGGGGGGCTTGCAGAACTGAATTTCTGTTCACCTTTCATTAAAAAAAAAAAAAAAAAAAAAAAAAAAAAAAGATTTTTGTCAGTTGAGTGTAACTTTGTCTTAGTTCTTTTTGCTCATTTCTCATGTCTTTCTTTTCTGTTGTGAGATTCTTGTTGGCGTTCTCAAGATTGTCTACTTGCTTAGTCAGTGTATCATTGCCCAAGGGAATGCCAACTTGTATTCCAACTGGTGTTCCAACATGGTGGTTTTTATCGTTTGTTCTATGATCCTCTGTGTAAATGACCCATTGTGAGAGTTGCTATGAGTCATTTCAGGCTGTTGAAGTGGCCTTGATGCTGAAGTGGGGGGCTTGAAGAAACCTTGAAGTTGTAGCGTTTTATTCAAATGAGATACATGTCATGGTCATGATCACAGAAATTCTCCTGCTAATTCTGGTACTAGTTGTGTGTGCATTGGGGTAGAAACTTGGTGGCCATCTTGTAGACACATGCGCATGTTGAATTTCTGAACAATTTCTTCAAGCCAGTCCTTTGCTCTCAAACCTTGAACATGAATCTTCAAGGTAGTGGGATAAAATGTCACAGTTATGGGAAGTTCATAACCTGCAAATGGGCACTTGGCAGATAAGGCCATTGTTGCACTATTGGTTGAAGTATGAGCTTCGAAACATGATAGTCAAGAATTTGTTGAAATGTTGCTCATCCTTGCCAAACAAAGTGTATGATTTCTTATTCTTTGCCTGAAAGTAAGCGTTCTGTAGTTTCCTGATTAGTGTATCTATACAAAGAACCATTAACTCTGCTTCCATTTGTGCGCAATGTAGCTGGGAGAGGTGTGTGGCTGTGAAAAGGATGCCATTGTGCACTTGGCATGCACACACACACACAGCAACAGTTCAGTATTGTGTGTAGGGTCTACACACACTGCCTATGCATAGGAGCAACATAAGTTACAGGTCCAGGTTTTACAAAAATATTCCCTTGAGATGATGGGAGTTGATCGAAGAAAACCACATCAGTATTTTCCAAAAGTGAATACAAGAGAGTTCCAGATAAAAATCAGGTAAGATCAGTTATTAAAACTTTTGAAAATTTGATGAATTGTGGAGAGCTAAAGATGTGTTGCTTCCAGTTCATCCAAGCATGCGACGCGCGGCGGCGGGTGCCGCGATGTCGTGGACTGAAATGCAGACGTAGTCAGGTATCATAAGGCTCTCTTGCTCTCTCTCTCTCACTCCCCGACCCGGGTGTCTTTAAAACGTAACAAGTTTCGTTAGGAACATAGGCCAGCGGGGCAGCGGGAGTTTCACGTAGTTTCATGGCATCGTTCAGCCATGGTTCGGCCGAAAGTTTAGCCGTAATTGTGCATTATGTTGGAGGTGCCTTGTCAATTTTTCATGGTAAGGTTGCCGAGGTAAGTTCTTGTCAAGACTAGGAGGTGCGTGTCACCTAAAGTCTCGGCGTGATTTGGACTACACTTCATTTCTGGCTTGAAATTTGGTATGTTCGCCACACGTCACATTCGCGTGGCATTATGATACTGGGTCAGGACATCATTTTAATTTAAGTTTTCAAAATCACTTTTCAATGTCATGTCTGTGCTTGGCAATTTTGACTGGTCACTCAGTACGGATATTTGATCTAACTGACGTAGCCCTATTCTAGTCTCATATTGTGTGTTTTGTTGCAGGAAAGGTGGAAAACTTTTACTGTGGACTTTTATATCTGCAGAGCTGGGCTACAACTAGCCCATCTGCCATCTCACCTACCGTACGGACTCACTCGCCTATGCTAATTAGGCCGTGAAAAATCGATATGGTAAGTTTGACGGGCGACGTCCTCGATATTGGCAAGTATCTGAAAACGTTGCCATCGATGAATTGGTCGTATGCGTACGAAGACGACCATACTTTGATTGCACAGTTTTTATGCTTGTACTGGGAAATACCACTTGCGCAAAGACTCCTCCCTCCGCGCGGCTCCCGCCTCGTCGCTCGACACGACGCATTCACGCGCTCGCGGTTGGTGGATCAAATGCAGGCGTCTTTGACAAATACTAAGAGACTATGCACTGATCAAGATGACCAATAAATAAATTTATGAACTCAAATTTTTATTGATTTTCATCTAATTATTCTAATACGACCAATTTTAACTAGAGAGAATAAGAGGCAGAACAACAAATATTATTGATTGTTAAACATTTCGTGCTGAGATCATTGCGTACTATGACACCTATTTTACGGGCAGAATTCAAACAGGCTGAATGGGAACTGACAATTTTACAGATATAGAGGGGACTTTTTCTGAACTTAGATATGATGTGAAATAACCCCTCGGTCTTAATCTTCGTTTAGCTGTGAAATCATTTCGCTGAGGCCAAGCATTGATGTGTGCGATACATTTTCAGTTTAGAATAAGAGTAAACCACGATCCCGTAGTTTCAAGATGACAACACTTGAGTGTCCATCGGCATTCTCCCAAAACCATAGGAAGCCCTTTGTCCTCAGAAGGAAAGGTACATAAACCACGATCACTGTGTTTCAAGAGACATAAACTTGAGTGTCATCGGCATTCTCCCAAAACCATGAAGCAATTATGTCCTCAAAAGAGAAATTTACATAATGCATTGGTCGCGGTCTAATGACCGATTCTTGTGGAACACCTTCAAGGGGCATATGGAGGTTCAGAGACATAGTCATTAATGACGATGGATTGAGCGATCTTTGACTATGATGTAAACCGGTTTAAAGCGGAGCCAGTGATTCCATATCTGTTGGCAATCTGGCAAGTCAAGTTAAGAGTTCTCAATAAACTGACTGAAATTTGGCATTTTCAGCTCTCTCTTAACTTTACAATCGGGGATGCCGATCCATTACAAATCGCTTCCTTTATAACAGTAGCCTTTTTAGCCTTACCATTCGAAGGTACTTTTTATAGAGAATTACCAACGCAACTGTGCAAAAATCTGCAATTGTGCAAACATTTAAAAAATTGGGGCGCTTTCACTGTAACTGCTATTTCTTTAATTAATTTTTATTCACTTCAGGTTCTGAGTTGAACCATTTTCGTCAAAGCACGTGATCGAGCCCCAAAACTACCCGATTTACTGGGTAAAATCACAACTGTGCAATCCCATTGGAATGGGAGCAAAAGCCAGATATCTAATTATTTTTTTTTTTTGCTCTACTTTGGGTGGGTGGATTATCATGGCATTTGCACTGATTATACAAAAAGTCTAATTAATATGCTCTATAAAGATAAAGGTAGGCACAGACCTCGTGCCGGTATAAACATGGGATTGGTCCTCCGGGAGTCTAGTCCGGGTTCCATATACGACAACTAAATAAAGCGTGAAACTTACTAAGCCCATTTTTCATTTCCTAATAGATCCTCTTAGAGCCCATTTTTTCTTTATCGTTTCTCACAACTGCAAAACTGCACACAAGTCCCTTGACACAAGGCCGCAAAACCTCGGAAAGCCCTGAACGGATGGGGTCCAGAGTTCCGCTTTATGGCCCCGTGGTGGGGTGCAGGGGCAGAGCCCCTGCAGGGTTTGGGGCGATTTGAGCTATTCAAAACCGTTGAGCATATCGTTAAACGTTTGTAAAACTTTTTTTTTTTTTTTTTTCTACATCTTGAACGTCCCTTTTTAATTGTACGGAGTGAAACGATGTTAAGGAAAATCACGATTACTCAGTAAAAAACTCAGTGGGGGATTAAGCCTGTAATTCGAGTTTTGTTACACGTTTTAAACATACTTATTAGTTAATAAGGTTTACATTGCAACTTTTAAGAGGATAGTTTTAATCTAAAAAACGTTGTATGTATAGGCGTCCACATTTATGCCAGGGAATGGAGGATTTCAACTTTTTTCAGCAAAAAAAACCAAATTCGTTGGTGGACCAAGGGGCTTCCATGGAATCCCCCATGGACCCACTTTCCCGAAGTAATTTTTGCACAAAAGTTATACCACGATGCAGGATCATCAGACAATAACAATTAAGCAATAAATATTAGAATTGGCACAAACAAAGGAATTATGGCAAACATTATTTTCAAATTCGGAAAAGGGGAACACAAATTAACGTTGGCTTCGATTACCACAAAATATTAAAAAATGTGCACATGACCAATGAAAAAAGTTGTATAATATGTGTTCTAAAAAAAAAAGGTCCAAAACCTATATTGGAACACAATGATGTCATTTTTAATACACCCCCAACAACGTAACGCCACCCCTGAAATTTGCCTGTCAAGTTCACACGATACATCGGATTATAATTATAACTGGGATATACTTGGAAGCGGTGTTTATTTACGCAACTTTTACCCCTCAATTGGGCCAACAATCGGTGAGTATTGTTGAAGTTATGCCACTTGACCGAACTCACCCCAGATTTAAGTTTGCAGTAAACCTATTGACAATCATACTGTTTTTCCAATGACGTCAGAGAAATTCACTTTCTTCTCCTTGCATGACTACTTCTCCTTCCAAAAGAATGAGGTGACATCAATGTTTACAAATACAAGTTAGCACCTGGTCTCCTGACATGGTTAAAGCACAATATGCCCATACAGTACAATATTCAATGCCTTATCACGCCTGATTAGCGCGAATTTTAAACACAAGCCTCAGATTCTCACGCATACTACCGGGCAATGCATTTGTTCGTTCCCGGCGTTGACGTCACATGTCATCATATATAGGAATTACTGCACTTAAATCCTGGACAGTGGGTTCGGTCAAGTGGGCACAACTTCAACAACTCCATTCAATCGCCACAAATTAATACTTAAGTGTTAAATTTTTGAACATGCAACTTCGTTTAAATGTCACTCTTCCTATTTCTTTATGGGGTTTTTTTTGGGGAACCTACAACGTGCATATCTCAAATGACATTAGGGCCCTGCTTAGGCATCTCGTGATTGAAAACATCTTAGGGCAACTTACGGTTAAACATATTGCCGATGTTACTTTTCAACTAAAATATTATTGGCCAATGAAAAATGAGAAAAAATGTAAAGCAACTTAGAACTTGGCACTTTTTGAACGGCCCCATATCAACGAGAGCATTTCGCATGATCTGCCATTGGTAAATTGTTTAACATTAAAAACATACACCTGGCACAAAATAATCTAGGCATGTTTTTTCATCAGTATTGTGCAAGTCATACCATTTGAAAGTTTTTGAAACTACATTCTTGGTTTCTTATGGCTTGCTCTTTCATTTAATACTGGCTTGTAAAAAACGTGCATAAATGGCCGAGATAGAACTCCCAAAAGACGCAAACCCACCAAACCAAAGTTTGGAAGTTTTTGGATTTTCAATGTCTCTGTTGGTTACAACGCAATAATATAGTCATAGAGAATGTTCATGTGACGTACAGTTGTAATATATACACTTTTTTGCTGAAAATGATCGATTAGGGTTGTAAATAAGAATCTGCCGGGCGCCACCTGAGCTTCCTTGAGTCGTTTGAAAATCAAGATGGCGTCGCGATAAATGATAATATCTATTCAACTCTATATTATCACACTATGGAGTTACTAGATATACTATAGGACCACTGAACAAGTGTATGGCACTCGGAACATTAAGTCTATTTCAAATCAAAATGGAAACCAAATACATAATTTTAAAATAGCCCTATACAGCAAATACCTGCAATAAAAAAATAGACATGAAGGACCATGTTATTGTTTTAGACCCCATAAATGTATTTCTGGATACTTTTAAAGTTGTAACATTAAGTCAATCATATGCATCCAAATGTGAACATCTTCAAAAAATGCTTGACAAACCTTGTAAGTATTACAGCCTCCAACGAAATCAACTGTGTCCTCTGACATTAGAAATGTACCTTTTGATCCTAATCAATGTACAACATACATTTCAATTTGGTTTTACATGCGCCTAATCGAATAAAGCCAATATGGCGCAAAGTTGTCAAAATACCATAGGAATTTATTTTTTCACATATATTGCACTAATTTATAATTTGATCCATTTATTTATCGTGATTACCTGTTATCAATTGGTTTGATCATAGGATTACCTTTCTAAATTTTTCATTGCACAATAATTTATACTTTAAGGTAATATTTAGATATTTGTGTCATAATTTTTTGAAGATATTCACATTTTCGGCTGCCATATTGATTGCGTCATGTTACACCTTTAAAAGTATCAAAACACATTTATTGTGTATGGTTTGTTTTGTAATAGTATAAAAATAAACACAATATCATTTATCGAAAAAGTAAAAGTAATGTTAATATACCTATGTGGTTAATTTCCCTTCTAGAAATTGAGAAAATTAAGAATTTGACACTTTGGAAACTATCGTATCATAATTATTATATTTGAAGTTAAAATTATCTGGATTTCGCTGATAAAAAGAATGAGAAGAAACATGCAAAGCAACTTTAGAACACGGTACATTAAATGATCCCATTATCAAAAGGGAATAGGTGGGTTGGGCTCGCAAACATCAGACCTCGAAAAACAACAGGACCTCAGAACTCGAAAATCAGACCCGGAAGTAAATCACTTCAGGGTCTGATGTTCGAGGTCTGATGTTTCTAGACACCGATTGGGGGCTGTCTAGAAAACCCCCATTCAGGGACCTCGAAACATCAGACCCGGAAGTAAATTCACTTCCCGGTCTGGTGTTTCGATGTCTGATTGTTTCTATACACCCGGGGGGATGTCTAAAAACACCAGACCTCGAAACTAAATTCGAGACCTCAGACCCGAAAGGGATTTTTTGCCGAAGTCAACATGTTACTTCCGGGTCTATGTTTCGAGTCTGATGTTTCTAGACAATACCAAAAAAACCCACCCGGGGGGGGGATGTCTAGAAACATCAGACCTTGAAACATCATACCTCAGCCCGAAGTGAAGGTTACTACTATTAACTTCCGGGTCTGAATGTTTCTAGTCTGATGTTTCTTAAGACATCCCCGGGTTCTAGAAACATCAGACCTAGGAACATCAGACCTCAGACCCTGAAGTGACTCAAAATGTGGAGGAAATCTTTATGTTCTGTACTAAGAGGGGGACACACGCTTCCTTAACAGGGGAAGACTGGCCCTGGAATTGTTGACTAGGTACCTCTGTTTTGAGAAGTTTTGTAAGTTAAAAAAAAATGCAAAAAAGTAGATCGAAAACAAATCCTGCTATTCTTCCAGCGTGACAAGGGTAGATTGCCCTGGACTTGGACCCCGACTTGACCAAATGGACGGTGCGTTGTCTAGAAACAATCAGACCTCGAAACATCAGACTCTCACAGACCCGGAAGTGAAGTTACTCCGGGTGTTGATGGTTCCTACAGAGTCATGATGTTCTAGACACCCGGGGGGATGTCTAGAAACATCCGACCTCGAAAAAACAGACCTCAGACCGGCACGTGATTTTGTTTTGCCGACCGAGTCAAAATTTTACTTCCGGGTCTGATGTGTCTAGGTTTGATGTTTCTAGCAACGGGGGATGTCTAGACACATCAGACCTAGAAACATCAGACCCGGAATTAAATTCACTTCCGGGTCCTGATGTTTCGAGGTCTGATGTTTCTAGACACCCGGGGGGAATGTCTCGAAACATCAGCCTTCGAAACATCAACCTCAGCCCGGACGGTTATTTTTTTGCCGAAGTCAAATTTTTACCTTCCGTGTTGATTGTTTCGAGGTCTGATTTTTCTATACACCCGGGGGGGGATGTCTAGGAAACATCAGACCTAGAAACATCGACCATCAGACCCGGAAGTGAAATTACTTCGGGTCTGATGTTTTCTTCTAGTTCTGATGGTTCTAGACATCCCCCGGGTGTCTAGAAACGTCAGACCTCGAATCATCAGACCTCAGACCCGGCAAGTGTGAGCTTCAAAATGGGAGGAAATCTTATTGTTCTGTACTAAAAGGCGGACCCTCTTCCTTAAAACCATGGTTAGACTGGCCCTTTATTGTTGACTATTTTACCCCCTCTGCTTAGAAGTTTTTTGTAGTTTAAAAAATGAAAAAAGTAGATAGAAAACAAATCCTGCTATTCTTCCAGGCGTGACAAGGGGAGATTGACCTGGATTTGGACCCCCCCCGCCCCGACTTGGACCAAAAATGGACGTTTGTGCGTTTGTCTAGACACCCTCACCTCGAACATCATGACTCAGACCCGGAAAAAAAAAAGTGAATGTTACTTCCGGTTGTTGTGTGTTCTAGGTCTGATGTTTCTAGACCCCGGTGTGGATGTCCTAGAAACACAGACCCGAACCACCGAACCTCAGACTCTCAGACTCCCGGAATTGAATTTTTTGTTTTTTTTGTTTGCCGAAGCCAAACTATTTAAACTTTATAACTTCCGGGTCGGATGTTTGCTAGTCTGTGTTTCTAGACACCGGCCCACCACCTGTTTATGTCTAGAACATAGAGACCTCGAAACATCCAACCCGGAAGAAATTTTGACTTCGAAAAAATTTTCAACAAGTTTAAGAAATTTATTATCTTAAAATTTTATTATTTTGAAATTCAAGTAGACCCTCAAACGTGCCGTGACACGGAGGAGTTTGCCTGGTTTTCTGCCGCTAAATTGGGGGGGCCGACCAGTCGAAAGAGAAGGGACGATATGGCCGGGGGTGCGGGAGGAAGGTGTCCTCCCTTTACGGGCAAAAACTTTGAACGTTCGCTTACTAAGACAATTTTCCCATGCATGCAAATTTAGTAGAAACAATTTGAAATACCAATGGTATGGAACTATAATTTCATGCCAACGTTTTACAAAACGGTGCTGTGGTGCGGGAGGATTGTGGTTGGAGTAGTTAGTTTTCAGTTTTCAAGGCATGTTTCTATGAATAGTAGATAAGTAGATAGACCGATTTAAAATTGCACGTTAATAACAAAAACTTACTGATTGAGAGGTAGGCTAAGGTTAAATTTATAAAATGGGGACTTTTGGAAATACCTTTACGAAATGCGGGCTTGTGGAACTTGAGTTTGAGGAAATGATATGCTTGGTAAGCGGCTAGCAAGTAGTGCAATGGGTGTATTTGCTGTATTTAGCAACGCACGTCAATTTGGTCCAAGTCGGGGTCCAAGCCCGGGCAATCTCCCCTGTCACCGCCTGGAAGAAATATTAGCAGGCATTTGTTGTCATCTACTTGTTTTTAATTTTTTTTAACTTACCAAAAACTTCTCAAGCAGACGGGGTACTAGTCAACAATTCCAGGCCAGTCTACCATGTTTAAGGAAGCGTGTGTCCGCCTCTTAGTGCAGAAAATAAGATTTCCTCCCATTTTGAAGGTCTTCCGGGTCTGAGGTCTGATGTTCCTAGGTCTGATGTTCTAGGACATCCCCCCCGGGGTGTCTAGAAACATCAGACCTAGAACATCAGACCGGAAGTTAAAATGGTTGACTTCGGCACCAAAACACGCCATCACCCCACTAGTGATCCACTGTTATCCTCAGATTATCTCTAAAGGGCGAATATATTAAACAATAAAGCTGGAGGGGAATACGCGGGGGCGGGGCGGGGTGGGACGGGGGAATCCAGGGAAGTGGGGTTGGGGGGAGGGGGGGCGGGGGGGAGGGGGTGCGGAGTGGGGGGGGGAGGGCGGGGAAGGTGACAGGGGGGGGGGGGGGGGGGGGGGGGGAGGAAGGGGATTGGAAGGGGGATGGAGGGGGGAGGGGGGGTGTGTTGGCGGGTGGGGATGGGGTGAGATAAAAGGGGGGCGTAACACAAATAAAGGGAAAAAATAGTTGGGGGGTGGGGTGTAGGAAAGGGGGGACACAGGGTTTGGGGTGTAAAAACCCTCAAAAAAAAAACAAAACCATCAGGGACCTCGAAACATCAGACCCGGAAGTGAATTACAGTCCGGGGTTGATGTTTCGAGGTCTGAGGTCGGATGTTTCGAGGTCTGATGTTTCGAGGAACCCGGAAATATGTTACCAGTATTGTCATTTATGAAGTGGTAGAGTTCTGCCACATCTTTTTATTAACCCACTTAGCCATTGAAGTATACCCGTTTGCTTACCTGCGCATCTGCAGACGGTTCGCAATTCTCTTCGGCGTTCCAGCTTTCCGACCACAAAGGAGACCGCATCTTCAATCTAGATTTTGTTTCAGGTGGCCAATAAGATATTAAAGATAATCAAAACATACATGCGCGTCAATACCGGGAGGGGTGAAGGAAAAGAATAGGGGAAGAGGGGAGAAAAGAGAAGTCGAAATTCGGGTCGGTGTCCAATGAGGGGATAGCACACCACGACGTTTTTCTTTGTGTATGGTTGGTGTTGGTGTTTGGTACCACTAGTTAAAGGTGCGTGTTCGATCGTCTTTGGGACCCCCCTGATTACCCGGAATAGGATCAACTTTATATCAGGTGAAAGGTCGTATTTTCTCATTGTTGTCCTGAAATTGAGCCATCGATTCTAGTTCATTCCCCAAGAGAATATAAACAAAAGACCGCCGTTTTAATGGTTAACCATCACTTATTAGTACATCAAACGCAAGTTGCGTTTCCCACGGGCACTGATGATGGGCGTATGAGCAAGTGCCAGGCTTTCATATCAAGTAGAGAGCACCTTTAATAGAGGGGTGGTTTTTGGCATCGCAAAATCATTATATGTCCGAGTCGCAAGATGATGTGTTTGTGTGTAGAGGCTCAAACGTTAAGAGGAGAATATATTATTGTCTTGCAAAAATGCCCATCTTTGCCTGATACTCATACAATAAAAAAAAGGATATCTGCGCTAATAATGACGTAGATAATACAACAGATCATCCAATTCTAACAATAACTTACGCTAAAAGAAAAAAATAACTTACGCTTACGATCATTTAATTCACAACTGAATTTAAGCCAAACTAATTGGATGAGTCTTCAGATACTCTTCTGCTGAAAAATCCATATCACCTTTCATAAATAAATTTCATTCCTTTTTGAAAAGCATTTCCGTAAAATCAAAAGAAATTAAATATAAAGGTAAAATAATAGACCTTGGATTACGCGTGAATAATAAAACTAAAAAACAGACTCTACATACAATTGGTAAACTATCTCAACGATTATAACAAACAATATTATTTAAAATTAAAGGGTTATTCCTTCCTTAAGGCTTAATTTAACATTTACATATAACATAGAAACAAATGACAAAACAAATAACAATGTCATCGGCAAAACACTCAACCTAAGGCTCTCCTATTTGTTAGTTATCACGATTTCCGTGGCGGGACTTATCTCAATTGCTCCTTCTTCGCCAATATTTCCCATTCCAACTCCATCTTCTTCAATACCATTCACGAAAAGGATATGCTTGACATCGTCAAGAAATTAAATAATGGCAAAGCGCGGGCTCGGGCGACGTTAGCCCCTCGATTGTAAACGTGTCCTTCCCTTTATAGTAGCAGATTATATGGGTTCCCATGCACCCCCTTAAAACTAAATTCTAACATGATTGTACACAAATTGGGAAATTCCTAATTTATTGTAGGAGTAAATACTAAATTCAGCCTATGTTTTATATTGAACATAAGTAAATTAAAATCGCCTTTTGTTTTCACTTTCAAGGCATTTCTGTGCCAAATACAAGGTAAGAAATCGATTGGGGTCTTATCTATTATAGGAATCACTACATATGACACAATATACAGATGTCACCAAATCTCTCGTTGCACCTTCAAAGAGACATGAGGACATTTCCATAAAGAAGCGCCCTCATTATTTTCCTTTATGTAATCCGATGATGATTTAGTATTTTCTGACGTGCACGACAGAAAATCAAAGCATGGTTTTCTACAGACTGTCAAAAAAATATACAATCAAACTAAAAATTGAAAAAAAAATAAAACTGTGCTTCTGTGAGATATTTTGATGTTATTTTGTAAAGCAGATCCTAAGCTAAATCCTCGTTTTTATTTCATCCAAATTGATGCACTCTAACTGGAGATATTGTCAATTGAACACAAAGGATAAAATACCACTTGGGACAGTTTCACCTGAAGGTTCAAGAAACTAAAGGTAATAAGGTGTGTAGCATTTTGTGGGATTAAACTGTTTTCAAACAAAAGAATATTGTAGAGATCAGGTTATTATGCACTGAACTAATCAATATATTATTTTGTGGACAATGCCCTCCACATTCCCCATTACCTCCAAGATGCCAGGGAGAAACAAAATGAAGAAACCAGAGTTGAACAAAGAACAATAAAGGAAAGAATGGTTGTTTTCAAAGGCTTTAGTTTACTTTCAACGAGTGTGTTTTATGGTTCTTTCTTCTGCTGAAACCCGGAGTAAAGCCGAGACAACAAGACTGTTTGGAATTGAAATTTCCAATGCTAAATGATTTTATTGGCCATTGTGACATTATCAACTTATAAATTATGTTATATCACAATTTCAATTTTCAATAAAGAATGTCTTGAATTTGATTTTCAATGGCAACTGTGTGGGTATCTGGATAGCCAAAACTGGACCGACATGTTTTTCATTGTAAGAGGGGGTGATAGAGTTACGCAATCACGTGTTCGGTTATCCTTGGCCTATCGGTTTTGGAAGAGCAAATAAAAACAGCCATTTCTTGTCTTCATGGAACATAATGTCCATTTGTTTTAGACAAGCAATAGTTCCCTCTTTGCGGGTTTGCAAAGAAAGCGTACAGAGGCTTGTAAGTTTTTGCTAAAGTTTAAACAAATTCCAAACAATCCAAATGTTTGGAAATAGAATGTTGGAAAACAACAGGAGTTTCTCTAGTTTTTGAGAAACTCAGAGAGATAGCTATGGTAGGACGCGTTTTCGATTAACTATGATCAAAATACTTGTTCTTTTTTGTTTAATCTCATCAGCTACTTTTGCTATGCTTAGATTTTGGGTCTACCTGGTGTTTGGTATATTTTTTGTGAAAAGAGCATTAATCAATATAGTTAGGCACTCATGAAAAGGCATAATGTCATTTAGTGTGTAGTGAGCCTTAAAATAACACCAATGCAAGCAGTATGTTTACAATACTATGTTATTAGGACAAAATCCACTTTTTGTGACGAAACTCTAAAAAATTTGATTTTCAGGAGTCGATATCAGAAATACATGGATATTTTATCTTTCTGTTATAATAATTTAATGATAGAGATAGAGCTTTCATCATTAATAAGCATGTTTTTGACTCATTAACGCAAAAGCCTACTTCACTTTTTAGTACAAGTAAGGGGTGCCCGAGATGGACCCTAAAGACGAGCTTATGAGATCGGATGATAGTACAAATATGGGATTCCTCCATTTTTGTTTTTTGACTAAGAGTCAAGGCTTATAGGGTTTGGTTTTTTCCTAATGATTTCAGGTTGTTATGACTTCTGTATGTTTTACTTGGCCTAGACTATATCATTGTAGGCCTACTGAAATGTTTGTAGGCATAACCTAAATAGATCTCGGCATCAGATTGTGAAGTCCCCTAGATTTAGAAGATCATAAAGTGTATGCCTGTTTTAGGCCTTGATTTTTAGTATGATTTTATGTTATAGGACCTTGTAATTTAATTGGAGCCTACGATGTGAAATGATAAGCCTACTGAGGTTTGTCGGTCTATCGGTTTACATCATGGCATTCTGAATGTTTATAAAGTTCAACTATTCCCGTGATCATGAGGTCAAGTCAAAACTACTATCCGCAATGTCTTTGTTAATGTCATAAAGTGCATTTCATGAGAGACGATCAGTTTCGGAGAATATCTAGCAAATCCTTCAGAGTTTGGACATTTGGTGACTTTCAGTTTGCATACTAGCTTCCTTCCGAATAGCTCATTATAGAGTTCGAAGATTGCAATCATTATCTGATGTAATCTTACTCTATCTAGACGCTCTCCTAGATTTTTGGTGCGTCTAAGTGCGACGTATCGAGTCAGGGAAGATTTCGTTCAGATTATGGATTTCAAATATGAAATGCCAGTTCCTGAGAAGTGCCTGTTTGATATCAGCATTGCTTCTATCTTTTGGGGAAGTAGTAAGTGTCTGAGACAAAAGGAATATTACCGCGGGTCGTTTGGTACACTCCTCTAATAGATATTCTATCTTTTGTATGAAATATCTGACAAGCATTGAGCACTTCCGATTTCTCAATCTCCTTTGAGTAGTTTGGATATGAAAAAACAGTTTGTGGCTTATTTCTGGATTTTCGAATATACTGTGATAGCCTCACCCTTGACTATGCCACGTAAGCATGCTTTTGGGTGAGATGAATCTCTTGCGATATATTAGAATGTGTCACAACTGTTTACTGAACATTTCATATCTAGATGTGATGCTTTTCAAATCTATCTTCCCTTTTACAGAGTTAGGTCTAGAAAGTTGATTTTTGATTTTGACCACTCGTGTGTAATTTCAAAGTAGGATCCGACTAATGAAATCAGCTAGATCTCTTACGTCACCATTCCAGAACAGAGTATATCATTCTCGCTAGCAAAACCTTTGAAGTTTGTCACTTAAAAGAAATGAACCTGTTTTTTCTTTTTTCCAGAGCATGGAACATTACATCACAAATACTTCCGGGGAACATCTTTGGCCAATCGCAACGCCTGTCGTTTGCAAATAGTATTTCCCGTTAAACGAGAAACAATTTTCCTTTGCAACAACCAGTTTAAATAGCTTTCCATGTGAATGCACATGTGGCTTCTCAGGAAAATTTCCTGATTGTAACTGATAGAGCACGGATGACTTTCATGTTCTACTTCATTTGGCGAACATTTGTGAACATACAGATACAGTCTATTGTCACCAAAGGACTCTTTTTTTGGTAGTTTTCAGTTGTTCAACGTTTTCCTTATCACATCTTCTTTTCTTTGATGTAATGGTTTTTGGTGAAAAAAAAAGAGGGGTTATAGAGTTACGCTATCCCGTGTTCGGACTATCTTAGGTAACCCCAATTATCATAGCAAAAGTAGCTATGAGATTATAACAAAAAGATCCAGAATATTTTGATCATGGTTAATCGAAACGCGTCCCTACAATAGCTATCTCTCTGAGTTTCTCAAAACTAGAGAAACTGTTTTTCACACACATTCTATTCAAATTGGATTGTTATGGATTTTGTTAAACTTTCAGCAACAACTTACAAGCCTCTGTACGCTTTCTTTACAAACCACCCGCAAGAGGGAACTATTGCTTGTCTAAAACAATGGACATATGTTCCATGAGACCAAGAAATGGCTGATTGTACCTGCTCTTCCAAAACCGATAGGCTTAGGATAACCGAACACGGGATTGCGTAACTCTTCACCCCCTCTTACCATGATTACTCCGTTCTATACTACTGTCGTCCTTGGATGGTATAACACCCGATAGAATAGTGCGCCGGCCTTCTCTCCTGATGACCTGGTCGGTAGCGAAGGAATCTCTCGTGTTCGTTACCCCCCCCCAAAACTATAGGCCTACCCTTTGAAACAAGAAAGCATTTTGTTCAGGTAAAATAAATCATATGGACAAACATTTTGGTCCACATATCCATATTTAATGTTTTGTATTTTTGTCAAAACTACATGGCAAGTCTCAAATTTGATTACTCAAACATCTTGTTGAACAATTGTCATCTAAAGATGAACCAGACCATATTACGCTCTTAAATTTTTAGAGCCTCTATCCGATATTTGACTTTTATAGTTCAAAAAACAGATTAGAAGGTAAACTGTCAAGTTTCGGACTCTACCCTAAGCGTATAATGCTTACGGTTTTTCTAAACCGGAGCATACAACAGAAACCAACAGCCTCTATAAACGCTTACTTTGCAAACCCACAAAGAGGAACCTATATTTGTCAAAACAACTGGACATTTGTTCCTGATGACAAACAAATGGTTACTTGTTTACCTGCTCTTCTAAAATTGACAGGCTTAGGATAATTGAACTTGAGATTGCGTAGCTCTATCACCCCCCTTTACCGTTTTTCAAAGATTATTTGATGAGATTAAAACAGGTCACACAGCTATAGGTTTTTCAAGTGTTTTAGATAATGGGCCAAACTCTGAACCAGACCCCCAAATTAAACCAAGTAAAGATCTCATTGCAAGCACAACATTCCTAAAAAGAGTCAGTTAACTGCCAGTTGAGATGAAACTCAGATTTTAAGCAAAACCAAAAATCAATTTTTGATGGTATTTTTTTCCATATCATCAAAAAAGGCACTTTAAGACCTTGGCTGTTATATTGATCTCTTTTGTTTCACTATACAGGGGAAATGTATTAATTTATCAATAGAATGGACTCTAGGTCACTGTTTTTCCTATTTTTTCATATCTCAGCACTTAACCACTAGGTCTAGTCAGATGCATGGAGTGACTATGCCCGCATATACAGAGTGCCGCCTTAAATTAGTTGCAGTGTGCTTGTGCTTCAGTACATTGTATACGCCTGCGTCAGTACTCCATGCTTCCGAATTGACAGAGAAAGTCTCTTGTATGTAAAGATTTCTTTGCACTTTACAGTATTTATATTTTGGTCCCAATGGATATGCCACTTTCTAAAATCGCCCCACAATTCCTCTACAATTGCTAAAAACTTTGTAGACAATGACATATCAATGTGATATCAATGTGTACTTGACGTATCTCACCTGGTGACTTGTTGGTGCGACAAAATCGTCCTCGGGGTCGCCATTGGCATTGCCACATATTCCGCACACTTTGCCGTTCCAATTAGCATTTGTCAGGGTAATCTCTGCCTTAAACGGACTTCCCCATTTCACCTTCAAGCCGAAATCGTAACTTAACATCTGAAAGGCGTGAGGTGAGGGAAAAAAAGGAATGATGATTAAGTTTGAAACTAGAAGTAATTTAACCAAATCAAACAGCACACATACAGACGTGCTCTCATATATCAATACGTAGTGATGGGCCTAACAATCTGTGTTTGGTTCATTTTAGTCACGTGATTATTAAAAGTACGTCTGAACATACGGTCGATTTTCTTGAAAACGGCGCATTTCCAGATATTAACCAAGCGAAGACACACAATAAGACTTTAAAACAATTCTTTATTGGATCAAAACGGTAATATTTTGATAGGAGCCGTTGAGCTGCATTTGGGCATATATAGTTTGCCATCAGCTTGAATTACAAACACAATGTCCGTGAAAACCTTGTTTATTACGTTATCCGTCACAAAGATGTTGCTAAGTTTGGTAAATCAATGTATGTCCATATACATATATACAATACGTCAATAACATTATGACAGAAACAACAATATGGATGAAAAGTCCAGAAGGCCAATAAGGCCCGAAAATAGTCTTTCCCTGGAAAATACAAACGAAAATGTTTCAAAAACATATAAATACATTTTGAGAAAAACAAGTCATACGCGACTGACAGACAAGACAAAGGACGGTGCTCGGGACAAAATAATCATAATTATAAGACGTTTAGTTATAATTTGAGAGAAGTTTTTGCTTAAGCTGTAAACGGAAATGTTTTACGGACTTGGATTGTTTTATTTTATTCTCTAATGAACTCCAAAGAATGGGGCCGTTTGTCCGAATACATTGATCAGAAAAGTTATTTTGTTCTTGGTTAAATTGAGATCATTTACATATCTTGTCTGATAGTCATGGATGTCAGCGCGTTTTATAAAATAGTAATTAAATGTATTAGGCAATTCACTTCTTGAATATTTGTACATGAACACACCTAGTTCGAGAAAATACATATCTTCAAAAAGTAAGTATTTTGTATTTTGCGAATAAATGTTGGGAATGACTTCTGTAATGGCTTTTAAAAATTGTCCGTATTGTCCATTTTTGAAGCTTGCAAAGTAAACACCATATGTATTCCCCATATGAGTATTCCATAATTACTGTGTATTACGTTATCGTTTATTACGTTGAATGCGTTTTAGTTTACGTCATCAACTATAATATTAGCCATGAAACGATATGGTGTAAATTAAATGTATCTTAAGAATAAATTAGTAAAAGGTATCTTAATATTTGTTTATTATGAGGTTTGCAGGCAGATTTCAATACTCAAGGATAACGTAATAAACTAAACAGATTGGAGCATATTTCTTGAGTTCAATTGGCTACTCAAACTTAAACCTCGTAAAATAGAAATTGTTCCCAGCAACCTCTCTGATAATGTCATCAGTTGGCATATTTTGTTGCTTTAAAATTTTGATAACGTAATAAACCCTATTCTTTTGCTGTACAAAATGTTTGTGTGCATACTGTGCAGAAACTTAAGAGGTGTTGTTGGCAATATTATTTTCGTAATATGTATTGAATACTTAAATGTTTAATACATAAAACATAAAATTTGAGACATTTTTTTTGGTGTGTCTTATATCCCAAAAGCACTGTTTTCATGAAAATCGACCGTACACTTAAACTAACTCAAGGAACACAAACGTACAAATTAAATGTTAATTTTGTGATATAAAGGTATGTTTCAGAAGGTGAAATGAATATGTTGAAAACATTCCACATCATATATACATTTCTAGCTTGTTATATACATGTATTTAACGCTTTAAAAAGACTGAGCAATCACTATTTTACAAAAAACATAACAATCATTATAGACGCCTCATAAGAATGGTGTTCACGGAGAGACCAGCTCAAGGGCCCACCCTATAGCTATGTGTTTGGGTCGTCTTGAAAATCAGCATTTTATTGTCTTTTTGATCACGGTATTGATTACGGCATGTGGGTTGATAGGTCACCGAGCACCCAATTTAACGGACTAAGAAACATTATTTTAAATACAAACAAGAAAATCAAAACTTTCACTTACAATTACAGTGTCTATTTTCAAAATGGTTCCATTTGTAACATGTATTGTGGTTCCTTTCTGTTTTTCATCGTTTACGAAAACATATTTGTCACTGGTCAATCGAATTTCCTGCAAATTGAAAGAGGAGAAGTGGAAAATGTCCAGTTGAATAAATATATATATATATATATATATGAGAAATTGGAATTACTTAAACCTCTTGTGAATTACTGGCATGAAGAAATAAATACATATATGTGAGAAATTGATGACAGCGCGGACGTAGCATTATTAATCGCAAAATGAACTTGCTGTAGATGGGACTCGAACCCACAACCTT
>JAMKCH010005829.1:0-40035 GCA_023653785.1 Ophioderma brevispina
ACTTCATCATTCCCTGTTTACCGTATCTCTTCGTACGGCGCTTTAATTTGGGATGATATGAATAATTCCAATCTTGATTCCATTTTTCTTACTCCAAAAGAAGATTTTAGGGACACGTACAATTCTCTTTGGCTTGCTCATACCGATCCACTTTTTATTGCCCTTAAAAACATGAAAATTTACTGAGATACAAACTACAACTGGACTCAATTCATGTATCAGTTCATTATAATCTTTGACACATGAACTTATGACTGTAATTATTTTAATGTTGCTACTCCGAGTTACTCATAATACGCAGCTCGCACTGTTCACGTCCGCTTTATTAAACTTCCAAATATATACTGAACTTGCTCAAAATTACCGTAATACCCAAGGTCCGCTGCTCTAGATTGATTGATAATGATTTGAAAAACGCTACTTCATTTTAACATTTTAAATGTAATCTCCTTATCGCCATTGTTATTACCCAGACATCATCTCTATAATATTTATCTAGGTCTCTCTTTCATTAAAAGTCCTTTCTTATCTTTATTTTCTTCTTTTTTGCACCCTTATTTGAACTCGTTTTTTTAGTTTGGCTTAAAACAAGTTGTTATATGTATGTTTTTGATATTTGAATTAGTAGTGTAGAAACATTATTTGAGGGCCCTGCGGCCTGCACGCTCTGAGTTATGCAGTGTCCTCGTCCATTCGTCTTGATTTTTTTTAATGATAGCGGCTACCCACCTCATTCCAATAATTATATAGTACTCATGTAATTCATTATATTGTACTAATACGAAGCATTATCATTAATATCTCTGTAATACTGTACCATATGTATGATTTATGTGGGATAAAATAAATGTCATATGAATATGAAAATCCCGGAACCGAATATACAACTATCTGCTAATCATGAGGGACAATGGTGCAAAATAACTACACGATGTATGACGGAACCGTTGGCCTACTATTTTCCGAGACGAAGTCATGGTTCCACCATCGCAGCTCTCTCCCGCAAATATCTTCTTTAATTCAGTATGATTTTTTACGGTTCAGCAATATTACGGCATCGAGAGATTCGATTGAATCAAAATTCAAGGAAATGCCATGCGGTTGAAATGGCAAACACGCAATATCAGAAGACGATATGATCCATGCAGTGTCAAAGGTGGGTCGATGAACGGTCAGATCAACTTACCGTCGAGGCACGGGGAGCAAGATGCCAAGAGAAGCTAATAGAGGGGGAAAAGTTCCATAAAACAGACTATTTCACCCATAAAACCGGACTGATTACAGGATGGGAAATAATAACTTATGGAAACTGTTTTCCCTCATGTGAATTTTGGGGAACTAGTAGACAAATATTTTATGACACGTGGTATAGTAGGCCTATCCCACCAATCAAATGACAGAAATATTGTATGTGTTATATAACATCCATTTTACACCTCATGATATCGTGAACATAGGGAAATATTAATAATAGATCGGACTATTTCCCTAAACCTCGTCTCAAGAGGCACAGTGAGGTGTAATAAAAAAAATACTCATATGAGTTGTACATGGTTATATCGGGGATATTGGGCAGATATTTTCCATCTGGTAATTCTACGGGCCTATCACCCCGAACCCGAGGGGGTGAGTGGTGTAGGCACGTTAAGCTAGTACTCGGGAAAATTGTGTGCATATTCCCTATAACCACGTAGTAGTGCTTGGGCCCCGAGGTGATATTTGGCATATGGGTACCATATAGGTGGCAAAACGAGAGTACTACCAACGTGTAAGAAATTCAATTAAATAATTTCGCATGAAGACTTGCCAAAGTGTAGCGTAGCCTGTAATTTGAATCACAAAATGGCCGCCATTCAAGTTGGCTCCATATCTGGCTTTCAGCCAAACGTGTATGTAGAAGGATAATTTTGGTAAAAAAATGTTTAACATGAGATGTTTGATTATGGACAACCAGAAGTCAAAATACTAAAACATTCGTAATTAAACTAATTTGCATGAATCCAAAATGGCCGCCTTTCGTAAATTTTGAGAATAATTTGACTTCAACATTCAAGGTATAATATGGATGAACTTACCAATTACTCTAACGTTATAATAAACTATTTCTCAAAACTATAAAAATGTAGTATGCAAGACTTCCAAGGGGACAACTTTAGAAGTTAAATTTGAATAAACAAAATGGCCGCCATTGAAATTGGCCATAACTAATTTCGGCTATATCCAGGAATGCGTTTTGAAGAAAATTGTAGGCTTCAAACTGCTAAAATGAGGTGTTTGATTAAACACAAATCAAAATGAATTATGGCCATCTATTTTAATAACCCTGCCTTATTTGCAAAATCCTAAAAAAACCGCATGTTACTCAACATTTCAGCACTTAGGATGCTTTTTAAAGGTGGCCATTTTCAATCATGGGGGTTTAAGGGATTGTTCAGATTTAGTGTATTGTGTTTCTCTACGATATGAGAGCCTGGCACTTGCAGCAACACACCCTTCAATACCGTGGACAACTTGCGGTTTTATGGTAGAAGCAATCATGCATGTTGCAAGCCCTATTCAATACTGGCTATGAAAAGGGGGTAACCACTATTAAAAACGGCGGGTTTTTTGTTTATAGCTGGGAATATATGAAATGGATTCGAGGGCATCAAAATTTCAGGACGACAATGAGAGAAAAAATACCGGCCTTTCACTGATACTACTTCCGGGTAGGGGTAACGGGGGGTCCCAAAGATATCGGAACACGCACCTTAAGTGTTTAATCTTATTGCACTTGAAAATTCATATGTCTAATCCCTAACGACCTTTAAAAACACCCGGACAAAAAAATAATCGTGGACCCCTTTCCTTGGGTTTATGGGAAAATTGATCCTAGATCTGACAATAAAGAATTACTAACATAACTTATAATAGGTTAAAAACACGTATTTTGCTACAGAATAATCTGATGATCAATTCGTGCACTATTTAGTGGTTCAGTAGTTATTTCAAAAAAATATTTTATGCACATTTTGCCCATGCCCATTTTTGACAGTCATGAGCAATATCGAATCAATCGTTATCTAGTAGTAACAATAAAAAATTACCGCATTAACATAAATATTGACCAACTCACAAAGTTACATTACAAGTATTTGCACGCTAGTTCCTCTTGAAGATCTACGCACCAATAGCTGTTTGGTTAACTTGCAAACAGGATGTTCTTTGTCAGCTAGGAGAGAAAATAGGGGGGAAAAGTTCCCATAAAAAACAGGACTATTTCACCATTAAAACCGACTTATTACCGTGATGGGGGAACATAATAACTGTTATGGAAACTTGTCTGTCCCTCATGTTGATTTTGGGGAAAATAGTCTCAAAGACTTTTATGACCACGTGGTATTAGTAGGGCCTATCCAACCAATCAAATTGCCAGAAATATTTGTATGTGTATATAACATCCATTATACACCTCATGAATATTCCTGAACATAGGCAAAATCATAATCATAGATCGGACTATTTCCCTACAACCTCGTATCAAGAGGCAACAGTGAGGTGTAATTAAAACAAATCTCTATGAGCTTAACATGGTTTTATCGGGGATATAGGGGCATACTATTGTCCATCATGGTACGGTTCTACGGGACTATCACCCCGAACCCGAGGGGTGAGTGGTGATAGGCCAGTAGCCACTGCAGTACCTCTGAGAAAATTTGACTGTGCCTATTCCCTCTAACCCCCCCCCCCGTAGTAGTGCTTGGGCCACGAGGTGATATTTGGCTTATGGTTACCTATAGGAGTGGCAAAACGAGAGTAATACCAAAACGTGTTAAGACCACTTCACAACTAAAAATTTCTGCCTGATAGACTTTCCAAAGTAGTTAGCTAAGCCTGCTAATTTGCATAACAAAAATGGGACGCCATTTCAAAGTTGCTCCATATCTGGTTTTTCAGCCATACGTGTCTTGTTAGAAAAGGATAATTTGGTAATATAAAAAACATGATTAACATGGATGTTTGGTAATGGAACAACATCAGAAAAGTCAAATATTAAACTTCTGAAGTAAACCTAATTTGCATGAATTCCAAAATGGCCGCCATTTTCGTAAAGTTTGAGGAAATAATTTGACTTCAACATTCAAGATATCATATGGATGACCTTACACTGACTCTAAAGTTTAGAATACAACTATTTCTCAAATATTAACGATAAAATGTATGTATGAAAGACTTCCAAGGTGACAAATCAAGCAGGTAAATTTGAAATAAACAAAAAATGGCCGCATTGACATTGCGCCAGACTACTTTCGGCATAATCCAGTACTCGTTGAAGGAAATATTTTAGCTCAAAACTGCGAAAATGAGGGGTTTGATTAAAAACATCAAAATGAATTCATGCGCCATCTATTTAATAAACCTTATTGCATATAGCCTAATTAACCGCCCATTTACTAAACATTTCAGAACTTAGGTTGCTTTTTTTTTAAATGGTGGCCAGTTTTCAATCTGGGGATTAAAGGGCTGGTTCCGATTTATGGTATGTGTTCTCTACACCTGATTTTTGAGAGCCCTGGACACTTGCACCTTGCACATTACACCCCCTCAAAGTACCGGGGGGGACAACTTGCGGTTTTGATGGTAGACGCAATAATGCATGTTTGCAAAAGCCCTATTCTATACTGTGCTATTAAAAGTGGTAAAACCATAAAAACGGCGTTTTTTGTTTATATTTGGAATGAAATGGAATTCGAGGGCTCAAAATTTCAGGACCGACAATGAGAAAAATACGGCCTTTTCATTGAACTTAATTCCGGGGAATCAGGGGGGGGTCCCAAGAGACGATCGGAACACGCCCCTTTAAGTGTTAATCTATTGCACTGGAAAGTCATATGTCTTAATCCCTAACGACCTTAAAAACCACCCGGACAAAAAAATCATTGAGTGGACCCTTTCCTGGGGTTAGTGGGAAATTGCCTCTAGATCTGACAATAACGAAGACTACCTCACTTTATATAGTTTTAAAACATTGAGTTTGATACAGAATATCTGTGATCAATTCTTGCACTATGTATAGTGTTCAGTAGTTATTTCCAAATATTTGATGCACATTGTGCCAATGGCCATTTTTCCAGTCATTACGCAAGAGAGATATTGAAATATGTGTTAGGTGAAGTGTAGCGCTGTTGGGGGTCGGTAGGAGTGGGAGGGGGTACTGGGGGAGGGGGAGTGATTAGAGGGGGGGAGTGGGGAGTGGAGCTAGTCGGTTAGAAGTGTTTGCGAATTGTAATAGGGGGTAGGGGAGGGGGGGGGGGGTTTGTGTCGAAGTTAGGGGGGGGGGGGGTAAGTGAAGGGGAGTTAAGAGGGGGATAGGAGAAGGTAAATCGGGAAGGTGGGAGGGGGGGGACGTGGGGTGTTAGTGGGCCACATTAAGTGGAACATCCGCACGATTTATCATTCTCTAGGAATCTCTTACGGTCGACTGGGAGTCTCCTTTATTTCAGTTTGAGTTTACGGGTGACAGGCGTGTATGTACTTTTAAGTTCGGACCAAAGGAAGGACTAAAATCCGCTCTTTACCCCTTCTTCGTACTCTTTGTCCCTTTTTTCTCATTCACATTCTCATTTCCGTGAGCTCTTCGCTCCTTCTCTTTGTCTACGCGCCTTTTACTTTGCTCCCCCCTACCCTTCTTTATCTCGTCAGGAGTGAACTCCTCAAGCTTTTCACGTGATTTCAGGTCCCTTTAATTACCTACCACGCCTGCAATTTTTGATTATTTCTGCCATCTTGTGTTCCAACAACTAGGCATACACCTAACGAACTACCCGCCTCCGTTTATCATGTTTCCGCTCTCCCAGCTTGTTTTGTCCTTTGTTCCCATCACCCTAACCCTGATTACCTCTTCTGCTGTGACCCTAAAGACATAACATTTGTTTTGGTTTACCGCATTTATACATAACTATTTGGACCAACTCACACAGTCTCATTAACAAGTTATTGCCACTCTGTTCCTCTTGAAGACTACGCCACCCTATAGCTGTTGGGAACTTGCAAACAGGATGTTTCTTGTTCAGCTAGGAGCGAAAGAAGAAGAAGAGGCGATGAAGTATGGTCAAGAATGATCTACCACAAGGGAGTGTTGCTCGCAACTCTCCTGTTCAACATATTTACCAACGACCAACCTAGTGCAGGAACCTGTCGTTTTAGTCTATGGCAGACCGATCTTGGAATTAGCGTAAAAGATGCCGACTCAACTTGTGAGAGAAGACTCTCCAAAGCTTTGGGGTATGAACTCCTACTTACTACGAGGAGGAAAGCAAACCACCTGCTGCACAATCCGTCCAAGACACGGGGGGTGTGTGCTTTCCATCTCGCAACCATGGAGCCAAATGTCAGCTTAAAGTAACCTGGTCTGAACACCCCTGGAGCACTGCGAAACCCTCTCTACCTAGGAGGTGGGACCGACCCCCTTCTTAGTAAGGACCCACATCAAGAAGGACGAAGAGTATTAAAGGTCATGCACACGCAATAACATCAACGGAGAACGTATACACCTAGCAGGAATTGCTCCAACAGTAGGGTAGCGAGCATGCAAGAGCGTAGCTGCAAAGTATCTAATGTGAAACACTATGGTCCGCCGACAGAGGGACCTCTGGCCAACCACCTTAATTACAGAGGCAGTTTCTTAAGCAAAGTCAAAACTCTTGATCAGTCACTAAGGAGCTTAAGAGAGTTGAGGGTAGGGAGAAAGACTTGCTCTCAACCAAGTAATATCTATTGATATTGAACCTTGTGAGCAACTTCCACCTGGAGCTGACTCCAAATGGATCATGGAATGCGATGTGTTTCAACCGGATGGATAAACTAGAATCAGCCGATCTAGGGTTCTTTGCAGGGAGTCGGCTAGCTGGAAGCATTCCAGGAGGACTTAACCTGTGGTTGGGAACAGCAACCACAGATTAATGGAAATCTCTCTGCAGGAAGGGTCAGACAGTTCTCAATGGGGAAGCTGGCCATGGTAAAGTTGTTCACGTCTTTGATGGGTGCAATATAGTTCACTACATGTGAACTTTGAAGTTGGTACAAACGTGCGGAATTGAGGAAGCTTTATCCATTAACATGCTTTGGCAGCAAATAGCTGACAGTGATATCAATTACTGTATAATGAATGCATGCCTTTGATGTAACCTCGTATTGTTTTGAGTTCCACACTTCAGAAACATATTGCCGGCTGCTAATGTCATGTTGGAAGGCCCAGGTTGAGGATCAGTTCAACTGATTCAAACTTGGGTGCAGAATTATGGGATGTCAGAAAAAAGGGTGTGTGTCGGGTTGTCGGTCTAGCTTGTGAGCTTTTTTTAGAGCTGGTACTTCATCGAGACCAAATGCAAAAAATCTTCTACAAGTGGACATCTATCTCTCTCTATCTTGTGTTTTTTGTTGGGTGTGTTTGTTAATGGATGATGAAAGCTTTGCAGAGGTTCCAAGTTGTTAGTATGTAGTTAGGTATACATCAAAGATGAGAACAACTATGCTGGGGGATATAATTGTTGTAGAAGCAAAGAAAGCCAAAATTGAATTGGGCCTGCTTCCTCTATGTGAGGACTGCCTTATGGTTGCCGTTAGAAGTGAAGCTCTCTCATACACTTCAAAGCCCCAATGGTCATGGATGGATTGGACGTCCTGATGGTAATATTTGCTCATCAAGTGGATGAATGCAACCTGCTGCTGACGTTGTTTTAGAGTTCTTACCCTGCACTAAGTTGCCCAAGATGTGAATTTGCCAAATGTGTATGTATGGCTATGGGATGTCCCTTACGATTTGTGCAAGGTATCGACATGTGAAAACATTAAGGTGAGGTCATTACATTGGACAGTTTCTGGTGATGGGGACGAGGAAGAGATGAACGGAGGCAAAATACAGAGACTAGATTGGCAAATACTTGGTAATTAGAACTTTGTGAATTGGTGAATAGTTTGTATCATCGTTGGTAAAATAGAGATGTATTTTGGCCACATCCGTATATATCGCTAATTGATTGAATAACTACTGAAACCACATTGTAGTACAAGATGGATCCTCAAATATTCCTTTATGCAAATTAGGTTGCTTTCAAAACTTGTATATCGACCCATTTAATTCTCCGAGTGTAATGACATTAAACACTTAAAACGCCCAGATTCAAAGTGGCTAATTCAAAAAGCCCGCAAGTACAATGCTAATTTGGCAACACGGCGACATTGGAATATGCAAATTAGATTTATTAAAATGGATGGCTATGATCATTTTGGTTGTTTTAATCAACATCCTCATTTTAGCCGTTTTGTGGGAGTTTTGTACCTAAAAGATTTTCTTCTATGAGTCAGGGATATGCCACAACTAGGTAAGGCGCAATTCCAATGACAGGCCAATTTGTTTTTTGCAAATTAGCATGCTCAAGCTGTCCCCTTGAAGTCTTGCATACACAATGATTATAAAATAATATTGGCAATAGTGTAATTGGAACTTAAGTGTACGATTCATCCATGTGACCCTTGACCAATGCCTGTTACAGTCAAATTGTCTCAAAATTTACGAAAATGGCGCCATTTTGTATTTCTGTCCAATTATTTTTATTAAAAATGTCATGATTTGAGTTCTGGTGGTTGTCCATTATCAAACACCTTGTGTTAGCATATTTTCACAAAAGAATTTCTTCCCCCTACAGACATGATTTGGGCCGGAAATAATATTTATGACGAAATTTCAAAGGCGGCCATTTTCTTTAATGCAAATAGGCATTCTTAGGTTGTCACCTTCGAAGTCTTGTATAAAGACATGTTTATATTTTTATATTAGTACATATTGTAATTGCAAACGTTAAAAGTGCTTGTTCATCCATTGTGATCTTGACATTGCTGTTAAAGTCATTAGCCTCCCAATTATGACAATGGGTCGCCCATTTTGGATTTATGCAGATTAGGTTGTTAATTTAAAATGTATGATTTGAGTTCTTGTGGTTGTCCATTGTCAAACCCTCATGTTAGCATTTTATTCCACTAAAAGAATTCCTTCTAAAGACAACATCTGGGCTAAACTATTATGAGTCATTTCAATGGCGGCCATTTTGTTTATAGCAAATTAGCAGGCTTAAGCTACGAACTTTGAATGTCTATCATGCAAAATTAAATTTATAGATGATGTTTCTGAGTAAGTTGATACACACTCCGCTTTGCCCCCTCCTGATGGGACCGACCAACCTATCTGGCCCAAGGACTATGAGCTATTATGTAGTTTTGTATACTGCTCATGACTAACAACTTTAATACAACTGATAAAGTTTATAATAGAGTCTCTCCCCACTCCCCCGCCTAACCATATAAACCTATCGTTTTTAAGTTTTCAAGTTATTGAGATCCATATACATGTACCTGCAGCTTCCAACCGGTGTAGTACTTCAGTTTTTTACACGTTTATTGAGTAACCCCCGATTAACACTACTCCAAAATTTAAACTGTTGTACAATTCAAAAGTGCACCCGGAATTTGGCACGGCACGCTGAACGATAGAGTCGGATTGGACTGGAATTGCATAAGGTGAACTCTAAGCCATACCTTTCATGTCTGTCCCCAGGCCGCTGCGTCCTTATTTTATTTCATGTCTTTTTGTGGAGTTATTAATCGTGTGACCAGACTTAAGTATATACTTACAATGGGAACCTGTTGGTGCAAATTTTCCGTGCCACAAAGCTCCGCCAGGTCTTGGCTTATTACAATGTGTCAAACATATGGACGAGTGTCTGTGCACGTAGTATATGACAGTGCACACACCAAATAGGTGTGCTATGCATATTATGGGTCATTGCGTTCTTCCGTTTGATATCCTTCTGCCAATATTCTGTGCTTAGTTTACTACGACAAGAATGGATTTTCATTCAGGCATGCAGATAAGTCAGAACTACAAGTGAACCGTCAAAGTTCAAAGTATTTTTAGTTCGCGATATAGACAGGACATTTTGTTCATTACACAGCGCCACCACCAAAGAGAATCAAACTATTTTATTAAGGCTGATACTTCTAACGTCTGTTTCTACGCTTCATTAAGACTTGATATTCTATTACATCAGAGAGATGTTTTGTTACATGATCATTCTTTTCTAAAAAAATTAGTTTAGCCTTCGTCTCTAAACAGGTTTAATTTGTTCATATGACATACTGAAAATGTAATTAAGCAATTTTATAATCTGATTTGCGTTCAAACTTAACGAGTTTAATATTTAATTATTCAATTATGATAGGCCTTTTGATCATAGACTCAATATCATGTTGTTTGATATGAATGATAAATAAAACGGTGATTGATTGATTGATTGATTGTCCATAGACTTACTCCGGGGGGGGGGGGACACTTCCACTACAGTTATGCAGGATGTGCCTCGGGGTAGACCCCCTTTTTTAGCTTGTATCCAATGACCCCCTTTTTGGTACTGCTGTACTACCTATTGCCCAGGCTATTACCCAATGACCGCCTTTTTAAAATCTTCCAATGACCCCGTTTTCTTCTCGGGTTTCTTCTTTCCTGCTACCCATTTTTTTCAGAAGTTTGCATAAAATTATCCACTTTTTAAAAGAATTTTAACACCCGAATACAAAATTTACACATTTTGAACAATTTTATATTTTCATGGCAATTTGATCTCTTTTTGATACGGGAAAACTCCATTTTTATTCAGGTTGTGTACCGAATGACCCGCTATTTTGGTACATTTTACCTGGCCGAGGCATACCCGTCACTTCACATAAGGGGTTCCCTCGGAATCTAGCGCAAGTTGTCAGCGTTATGTTATTGATAGAAATAAGTTTACAAGTCAATCGATGCTTGTGTGCAGATTTTCAGTCCAAGAAATGCATTCTTAAAAGGAATGAAATAGGTTTCTGTCAAACAAGCTAAAACAACAGGCTATAAGTTTTGGTTTACATAATTATGCGATGCAATTAAATTATAAACTATTTCCTACAGCGACATTATTACAATAACCTGAAGGCTAAGAGATTTCGAATATAATTTTTTTTGTGTAGTGATTAAAATTAATCAACTAAACTACAGATAGTCACCTAAAATACTTATTCCAAAGTTATAGATGAATTGGATTATTCGTTTTCACAGTAAACATTTGTGTACAGTTAACAGTGCCATAGGTTACCTGTTAACGACCAATTCCGATCCGAATTTTTTATAACAAAGTTTGGATTTTTCTATATGAAAGACTTCGATTTTGACGTATTTCTTTCACACGTGATTTTTTATATGGACCACCATATGTAATGCAAAAACACGATTTGTTTGAAATTGAGGGATGTACCTCGGAAATCTCTGAGTCAGCCGTTAAATAATAGCTATTAGACCACCAAAATGAAAGGGAACAATGGCGCTTCCATTACCAAATCTCACGACCAATGTGAATCTCACGGTCAATGTGACGACATTTTATAACATGTATAACTGAGAGGATCCAATAATGTTTGTATCCCTTTTAATCGAACACGCATCTGCATACTGCAGTGACTATATTCCCGGGGAGGGGTGGTGGGGTTCTCAGGGTTTTGTTGGGTACCCATGCTCGTTCCAGGGGTTTCACTGAAGGGTGACCCCTAACGGGACCAATTTTCAGTGAAAATAGACCCCTAACGGGACCAGTTTTGCGATTTTCAGTGAAAATATACCCCAAGCTGGACCAATTTTGCAGTGAAATTCCCCTTGCGGGACCCTGTTCTAAATACGTGAATAAAAGAGATATACCTTTAAAATATCTAATATACAGAAAAAGGACACAGTGGTGCTACTGCAAGAAAAATTACACATTTGGGGTTATTTTGCTGATTGTTATTTTTTTCATTTGTATCTTGAATCAGTCACAATCCCAACTGAATTTGATACCCTAGCGGGACTAGAACTTGATTAATGTGAATTTGATACCCCTACGGTAGTCCGCATTTGGAGCTAGTCCCTCTTTTTGGAACGGAGCACGGGTGCCCGACCAAAATCCAAGAACCCCGGGTATTTTCAAATGAAGAAATCATTGATTTAAACCATATCCAGGGAAGGGTAAGAATTAATAAAGTCCCGTGCTTGGGTGGTCAGGTACGATTTTATTCAGGTAGCGAAATGTTAGTTCTGATTTCCATTATGTCTAACAGTCTTCTTACGCTGGGAAGGTTGACTCTAATATGACTCTATCGTCACATATATATGAAATATCCCTAAATAGGACGTACAGATGGTTTTCCATTGTCAAATTGAGTATTCCTTGCCGAAGAAAACACATTTTTCATGCTTTAACTTTCGAAGCAGTACGATTTTAACGAAGCCGCCATTTTTATTTTTACGCCATCGTTTTTGCCACAGCCTGTTTAGTCTTTTCACACCAATTGAAAGATGATCGGTTGGTTAGTCAAGTTCTTGGTCTATGAAAACTATCGCGTTACTGTTACATGAAGATTACAAACACAGCTTTTTTCGTTTTCCTTTAAAATATTTACATTTATCAAAAATGGCAGACATATTGTGCCTAATTTTTATAAATGAGCCGTGGGATTCGTTGAGAAATATAGTTTTTAAACAATAAAAGTTAGGAAACTCCTTCATCATACAAAGAAGCACTTACTCGGAAGTTTGAAATAGACATAGATTGCTGAACCGGCATATTGGGTTTTCGAACACTGATCTCTATACAATGGATAAACCAGTGTAGAAGTAATTATCGTAAGCGTACCTCATAGTCCGGGAACATGGTGACACAAAGGGCAATTGATTCAGTTGACTCTTCACGCAACATTAGTTCACACTATTCCGTTATCGTCTATGGTTCCTACTAGGCTCCCGCCTGACTATAGCTGCTTTCCACACCGGGCTTTGTAATTGAGGCACTGACGGCATATTGGTCATCCAAAAAACAGAGACGGTCATTTATACAACATTTGTTCCCATTGAAATGTGGATAAGCGACATACAGACTACATAATCAAGCCAATTCATTGAGCGCATTGTATTTGCGCGCGTATGGGATGCATGTCTCTAAAACGTGCAACCCCCTGGATACACTTCTGTTAAACAGGTGTCTCTGGAATGCTATTGTGTTCGTAGACCAGATGTCCGCCCCTTTTCTCATTCATCAATCATGGAATAAAGAGATAAGAAGGAACCACAAATCGACTTCCACAATCCATTTTAATCTGTTTATCCATTCCCCGCACAAAAGGGATTTCAAACCACCCTTTGATCATAATCCATCTGCCGCAATCGATATAGGCTAGCAATCATTACTGTAGAATATTTTGAAAACCCTATGTCCGACCGTAAAGTGTAAAATATATTGCAATATTACAACAGTTTCCGTCGGTCTCCGGGTGTATTTGTTGTTGTTTTCCGTTATATAAGAAGTTATGCGTTCAGCTTTACTGCCCAAGACTGCCAAGTGTGAAAAAAAGGATATAGTTTACTAAATTTGGAAAGTTGGACCGGGGGGGAGGCGTCTGGATTTCGTTGGCACCCATGCTCGTTCAGGGGTTTCTGAAAGTGACCTCTAATGTGACCAATTTTCATTTAAAATAACCCGTCCCCTAAATTGACCAGCGTTTGGTGGAATTATCCTAGTTTTCACAGTGAAAATATCACCTAACGGTACAGCAGTATATGACATCCTTACTGTGCTTTTTAAAATATATTTTCCACGAGTATTATCCCATTATAATCTCTTTGAAATTACACTTATATTATATATAAACAGCTTTACTTATGCAAAATTTTTGATTAATATTGTTAACATTAACTTTTCACTGTAATGGCAATTATTTCTAGAATTATTCATCTTATGTTTTTTGCGTATGCCGATTCTAGATGAACAAATAAAAATTATTGAAGATTGAAGTTAATTTGCAATGAGATTTAACCCCCTTGCTGGGCCTAGTTTCAATACATTAAAAAGATACACATTTAAAATAACCAACCTACAAGAAATTACACTTCTACTACTGCAAGAAAAAATAACACACTTAGGGTTATTTTTGCCGATATGTCATGGTTTTAGTTTTTCCTATTTGTATCATTGAACCGTCACAATCACAACTGAATTTGTACCCGAGCGGGACAAACTTGATTAATTTGACTTTGATACCCCTAGCGGGATCCCGCATTTGCGCTAGTCCTTTTTTTTAGGAAGGAGCATGGGTTTCCGAGCAAAATCCAAGAAACCCCGGGCTTGTTGATCGTTTTCCATGGATGCGCCATATGTTTTGAGTATTCGGCTGATTCCCAATGACCCGGAATCTTTCGCAATGAAGAAATAACAACCACGAACTGACGCAGCGAATTTTCTCGAGCCAGAAATTCTGAATAGGATTATCCTGTAAGGGCCACTTGAGAGAATATGAATAACAATTGCAATTATAGGGCGGCAGATAGATCGTTAAACGTCAAGTGGGTCGTTGTGTTCCTTCTGCTCTTTCTTCCATGATTAATAAACAATTACTGTTGTTGAGTAGCCAATCCATTGTATAAAGAGTCAGGTGGTACAGTGCGACTGGATTGATTTAAACTATAATATTACGCGCCCTTTTAAAAATTGTCAACGTTTTCATGGATTGTTAGTGTTTAGGACAAACTAAAACCTTTTGTTCACAAGGATGAGGCTTGCGGCAAACTTGCTGAAGTCATGTGATCTATTTCGCTGGTTCTTGTTTCGGTATTGCATACGGCGGTTGTTTGTAAAATACCACAAGGAATATAAACATGGTTAGTTCCATGATTGCTGTACAGTTGTGTTACATTTGCGGAATAAATCTGGGAAATTTTTTTCCCCAAGGATACCTATCCAATGGCCATGAAAATCATCCGGTAGGTTTTATTTAGGGATATTTCATTATATATGTGCGATAGATTCATGTACCCAATAAATCACTGTAACGGTTTGTATGCTTACTCAATTCTGAATATCGTTTCGGCTGAAAATTCGATTCCACATAGCTTTTTACTAAGCTAGGAATAAAGGTAACCTTTCTGTGAAAACACACCGCTTAAATTCTAACATTCCAGCACCCACACATGGCTTATTTGTTGAATTAATATTATTATGTTAACCAAAGCCTAGCCTGGAGATCTCCTTGATTGGCAAATGTAAAACAAGTAATTCGCCCGTGGTACAAATTGCGTAATGTCTAATTACTGAGACAAACGCCTCTATCATGCGTGCTCTTTCAAGTTTCATTCAAGGTCAAAGGCTGGACGCCCCCAGTGTTTTTTAGGGATTATATTGTACCTTCCTTGACAAAATGGACAGACGTTGAGAAATCCAGGACCTCTACTTGCCGAATAGAAGAATTTCTACCGAAGACCTCTTGGACCGTGAAAGAAAGAAAAGGAGAAGTGCCACAGCTACCTACAAGCTCAGAAGAGATACAAGCTATAACAAGTTGGGAAGTCAGACATGCTATTCACAGCATAAAAAGGGAAGCTCAGAAGAGATTACAAGCTATAACAAGTTGGGAAGTCAGACATGCTATTCACAGCATAAAAAGGGAGAAAACACCCGGACCAGACCACAAATCTTAATAGACACAACTGTAGAAGGGGAAGATACTGTCGCAGGAGAGATGCTAAACTGTTCACAATTTTTCTGAAGCAGAAAAAGATACCGCAACAATGGAAAAAGTTCAATATTGATCATCCTCTTACAAAAAAGGCGACAAACAGGATCTAAAAAAATATCGACCCATTAGTATGCCCTCAAATGGGTAAAGCTTTTTACAGTGATCCTACCAACAGATGGGAAAAATTCTGCCACGACAGCAATCAACCAAGAGAGCAAGCTGGTTTCAGAAGTGCTACTCTATATACACACATACACACCATCATCAAATGAAGGAGAAATGTCTTGAATGCAACCAGCCCCTCTGCATGGCCTTTATCGACTATGAGAAGGCTTCAATCTGTCGAAAACACCGTTGTACTAGAAGCTCTGCCAACAAAAAGGGTGGAAAGTACCTACAGGATCTTTTAAAGGTGCTTGTCCCGTTTTAGGCTATTGTGTTCTCTACTGATATGAGAGCCTGGCACTTACATATACGCCCCATCAGTTACCGTGGGAAACAAACTTGCGGTTTTGTGGCAGCGCAATAAGCTATGCAAAGCCCTATTCAATACTGTGCTAATATGATGGTAACCATTAAAACGGCCAGTTTCTTCGTTTATATCTTGGACTGAAGGATTTGGCGGGGTCAAATTTCAGGACGGACAATGAGAAAAATTACGACCTTTCATCTGATATCAAAATCGACACTACCTCCGGGAAAAGCAGTGGGGTCCCAAAGACGGTCGGAAAACACGCTCTTTAGAGATAATATACACAATTGTACACCACCATGTCACACTTCCAATAAAGAGAGTGACGCAAGAGCCACATCAAGAAGGTGTGAAGAAGGGGATAACTATCACCCAAGACCTATCTTACGTGTGTCTAGAAAGAGTATTCCGGTCACTTGAATGGGAGCCAAAAGGGTTACAATCAATGGAGAAAACGCGTTCAATGATTTCAATCATCTTTGATTTGCTGATGATATCTTATTATACCAGAGAATTAGCAGGGACTGGAAGTCCTGCTTAGAGAGTAGCTGAAGACCAGTAAGAATGCGATTATTATACATGCAGAAAACAAAGATAATGACAAGCCCACTGCTACCACAGAAAATACTGTCAGCAGCTGCACATAGAAGAAGGAGATGAATACAGATATTTGGGAAAGGTTAGCTGAAGGAAATGGGGCAAGAACAAGAGATAAGGAGAAGGATCAAGCTTGGATGGAGAGAGTATGGCCAAAACTAAGTAACATTTTTTCCCCCAACCCCACGAGAGGAGACTTCCAACCATGTCCGAGGCGTAAGGTCTTCAAACAGTCATGTACATGGTGCAGAAACACGGCGCCAGGGCCCGTACGCAGGGGTGGGGGGTGCGGTCGCACCCCCCATTCGACAAAAGCGGCAAAAGGTGCACTTTAATGTGCTAAATTGCTGATAACCATTAAAACGGAGTTTACTCGTTATATCTTGGAATGAAATGGATTTTGCGGGCTCAATTTCAGGACGCATGAGAAAAATACTGACCTTTCAATCGGTATCAAAATCGACAACTACCACCTGTCCGGGTAAATCATAGGGGGTCCCAAGACGGTCGGCACATACGCCCTTTTAAGAATAATATACACGATTGTACACCATGTCACACTTCATAAAGCGAGTTGAGAAAATCAACATCAAGACATGTGGAAGGCAAGGAGTACCATCTCACCCAAGATCATTTACTGTATGTCTAGAAGAGTTCCCGGTGCACTTGAATGGTAACCACAGGGTATCAACATCATGGAGAACGGTTCATGATTTCAATCGTCTTTGATTTGCTGATGATATAATTATCATAACAGAGACTTTAAAGACCTGGAAGGCAATGCTTAGAGAGCTGAGTAGCTAAGCCAGTAAGAAATGCGGACTTAATATTAACATGCAGAAAACAAAGATAAAATCGACAGCCGCATTGTACCACATAAAAAAGTTACTGTCACATCTGCACATAAGAAGGAGTAAGATAATAATCTATCTGGGTACAGGTGTTTGAGCCTAAGGAATGGGGGCCAGACAAGAATAAGGGAGAAGGATCAGCTGGTGGAGAGAGTATGGCAAACTAAGGTAACATCACTCTAGGACCATTCCACCATGTGCCGAGGCGTAAGGTCTTCAAACAGTCATGGTACATGGTGCAGAAACACGGAGCCAGGCCCGTACGCAGTGGGGGGGTGCGGTCGCACCCCCCATCGACAAAAGGGCAAGTGCACTTTCACTGTGCTATATTTATGGTTCACCATTAAAACGGCAGTTTATCGTTATAATCTTGGGAAAGAAATGGCTTTGCTGGTCCGGAATTTCAGGACGACAATTGATAAAAATACGACTTTCATCTGTTTCAAACGTCGGACACTACCTCCGGGAAATCTTGGGTACCCAGACGGTCGGAACACCACCGTTTAAGAGATCATAATACACAATTGGTACAACCATGTCCACTTCATCAAGATATTGAGAAGATCACATCAGAACGAGGTGTGAAGCAGGGAGATCCATCTCACCCAAGATCTTTACTTGTATGTCTGAGAAAGGTATGCCGGGTCACTTAGAATGGGAACAAAAGGGTATCAACATCAATGGAGAGCGTTCAATGATTTCAATCATCTTGATTATGCATTGTGATTAATTATTAAAACCAGGAGATTTCAGAAGACCTGGAAGTCATGCTTAGAGTTAGCTGAAGCCAGTAAGAAATGCGGACTTAATATTAACTGCATAAAACAAGATAATGACAAGCCCTCTTGTACCACGAAAAAAGATTTACTGTCAGCAGCTGCCACATAGAGGAAGTAGGTGAATACATATATTTGGGACCGGGGGTTCGCCTGAAGGAAATGGGCACGAACAGAGATAAGGATAAGGATCAAAGCTTTGATGGAGAAGTAGGCAAAGGCGTAAGTAACATCCCTAGAGAGACATTCCACCATCTCCTAAATGACGTAAGGTCTTCAAAAAAACAGTCATGGTACATGTGCAGAACACGGAGCCAGGCCGTACGCAGGGGGGGGGGGCGGGTCGCACCCCCTTGGGAGGCAACAGGGGCAAAATGTCCCTTTTGCTGATTTTTTTTTTATAAAAAGGTCCAAAATTGAGAACATATTGATAAGAAAGTCTACTTTTTGGTAGTTCAATGTTCAAAAAGTCTAAAAGAGGGACTCAATTTAACGGGGTTAAGGCCACTTTTACCAAAAAAAGTCCACTGTTTCGAAGTCCCCTCAACCCCCCAAAAATAAATCCCTGCGTACGGCCCTCTTTCTGTAAACTGGAAAATAAAACGAAAGCAGCATCACACAATTACATGTAACTCAATTAGGCATCAACTTAAAAATAGATGACAAATATGGTCAGATAACAACCAACTCAGAAAGCTGAAACCACTAGGCAAGAAAAAAGTGGGGCAGCGCCCCATGGGTAGCGTCACAACAGGTGGACAAGAGATCACAACTTGGAGACCCACGATGGCAAAAGGAAACTAGGGACGACAGTGCAAGCAATTTGGAGGGATGAACTTTATAGTTATGCCCTACGGGGACATGGGACAGTGATTGGTTCAACAAGCTTGTGATGAGTTGCGTGGCAGGGTCATATTGGGGCCTTCGTCCAGCACTGGTCTGATGACAGCTGATGATGACGAGGATGTTTATTCCACTATGTTCAGGAGATGTTTTGAACTCGATGCGATCCAGGTATAATGGAACCATGAAAACGGTTCTTGAAGCTCCTTCCGTGTTTAACTATCAAAACCTTGAACACCGCCACAGATACGTTCGAAATCACCTGTGGTTTTCAACGAAAGGGAATTTTGGATTTTAAACAGCGATAAATTTGAATAGTTAGGTAAAAATTTAAAGTTCACGTGAACACGGGGTTCCTTAAATGTGCGACCTATAAAGAAAAAATAAAGATTTCAAAACGACTTTCTTTAAAGCAATATTGCACATTTTTAAGGGCGACCCCAATTTTTTCAAAAATGTGAGATTTTGACACGGTTGCATTGGTAAATGGTATTAAACTATTACTGTGAATGGTTAAGCCTCGAAAATGTCTCTGTGTCACAACCGAAGGTATTTTGTAATCAGATAATATTATAGGGGATCCCCGATAATAATTCAACGGGCTGGAAACGGCCTTCCAATGTGAAATAGCCGGGAAATAGCGACATGTACGTGTCTACGCTCATCATTAGTGGTTGTAATAGTTCGGGCAAGTCAAGTTAGGAGGTTATTTTTCGAGGTGGCACTATTTCATATGGACGGGGACATTAAACGTAGCATTTCACAGCTCTGCCGTTAAGGCCAATCTGGGATTACCAATTCTAATTACAAAATCGCTTATTTTGTGATAAATACCATTTTTTAGCATTCTTGTTCTCAGGTATAGTTTCCTAGGACAATTACCAAACCCGTAACTTGCAAAAATATCAAATATTGAAAATGGGGGCGCTCTTCAAAAAATGTGCCAAATTCTTTTACACATCACTTTAGTTTCGGATGTCTCGTCATATCACTAGCTTATATTAATGGTAAATTATGGTCAAATACCATCTCACCAAAATCAGCTAATGAATAAAAAATAAACGTCTAGAGTGCAAGCGGAAGGATAGGTCTTCGAACTTGAAGGGCAATGGAGATTTCAAGGCATCCATATTTCAATAGATTAGACATCAATAGATTCTGCCACCTCTGTATTTGGCTACAGAAATGTATTAACAGAAGCGATTTGATTGCTGATATTTCAATATAAAGATAGCGAATTTCGTGTTTGCTCACAAGAAATAATTTCACTTTTTCCTTTCAGATGAGGAAATTGTGAAGTTTTTTTTTTAACTTTTCTGGAAATTTGCAGAGTGACTTTCATTTTTTTTAAATAGTGATTACTTGATATGTGAATCTATCTTTGCAACCTTTAAAATATAAATGAACGAACCTAATTGCCACTTTAAAAAATCGTAGTTGAGGATTAAAATCAAGATGGCTCTGCTAATAGGACTATTGCACAAATGAAGACAGGCTGAATGCCAAACGGAGAATATTAAAAGTACATAGAACGAATGGACAGGTACTAGTTTTCAGCTTGAAAATGGATCACTTCTAGTGGGGAAATATCTGTTGATCCTCAAGAATTTCATGAACTTTTCGGTTTGGTCCCAAAAAGTCCAAGCGTACGAATGTTTGATTACGGAAAGGCGCGTGTGGCCTGGTAATCACTACATTGCACCAACTATCTGTGGACAACTAAGCCGACGGTGAAGAGGGTCAAATCAGCAAGATACTATTTCAGTTGTGTGAATTCCAGATATCAAACAGGAAATACAAGTTAGAACAGTGGAGTTCAGCTAAGCTATATATGTTGACATGTATGAAATGAACTGTTCGTGCGTAATTTTCAATATATGTTATTACTTACATTAAAACCCTTGAATACTGCAGAATCCGAGTTCGCTACCTACAGCGTGCTGAAGACGATGTACTCATAGGGGGTGCTTGGAACCTAGATAATTGCTTTTATGCCTTTAAATATTTTTAATTCTATGTCGTATAATTTTGTATTGTACCATGGACCTTGTAGGCAGAGGTGGGTACGCACATCTTTCAGATGTCAGTGGTTCTCATTTTGTTGTGCTGATGGCAGCCTCGCCTGCCGTCCCCTGTGTTCTATGTTAATTGCCAAACGGTTAATAAATAATAAATTCTGCGAATTTATAAACATCCGTGCCAAGAAGTGAAAAACTCATCATTAAAAAACGAAACAAGTGTAGGTGAAATATCAACATCTGCAATTCTATGTACTTGAAGCCATTGAGGCTAACAGATTCTTGATATTTGCATATACACAATCGAAAATCATCTTTTGACATTATTTTGTACATACGTAAAAATGTCTGTGTGGAATGTTACATCGATATCCTCGAAAAACCTCCCTATTTCAGTCAGTTGATTTTAAATTAGCGCGTAATTATAATACACCATTAAAATCCAACATACTGTATTCAAAAAAAAGTTTCATAAGTTGTCAGTTACAGCATTGAATGAAAAGGAAACTACGGGAAAAAAGTAAACAACATTCGTAAGATCCTATCACCATATTTTACATACAGATGTAACTCACTGTAAACTCGCATTCATTTTTCTGTCACAGCAAAACTAAGAAGGCATGTGGTTTGTTGATGTGTTATTGACGAAGAAAGGAGTATATTTTGGTAATGTAGATTGCCCGTATGTAGCAGCGACACCCTGGACTTGGGATCAGTAAGTCCAGGTAAGAGGAATTAGGGTAAGGCTGAACACTATAGGCCTATAGATGTGGTATTATTGTGTGCATGTTATGTAGCCCCCCCCCCCCCCCCCATGGCAGTATTCATCAAGTCTCTCAAAAACTTAAACTTACACTCGAATTTCGCGGTTTTCGGTTTTCGTGTTTCTATATTCAAAGATATAAGCTGTGAGCCACCCCATAAAAACGCTACATTTTAGTGACACATACATAGGGCCTAAACACATTACATATATGCATACAACATACACACGCAAAATGATTGCAAAGCGGTCCTGCCTGCTTGCTGGCGACCCACAAATGAGAACTTCTTTCACTCTGGAAATTTTTCAAAATTTTATATCGCCGTAGACGTGACGATCTTTTCATGGGTCATTTTGTTGCTAATATTTCGGCTTTCTTCAACATCGAAAACCCACAAATTGTATGTTGTAGTTAAAGAGAGTTTGATATAGAAAGAGAGCAGCTGGTGTGTCAAAGTTGATTAAGGCGGGAGAGGGAGTCATTAATACCCATACACAAAATGCAAGATTACACCTTCTTCATGCGTTAGAAATACAATCACTTTACCTCGAAAGGTACTTTCAAAACTGAAGTAAATCATGTAAAAGATACTAACGAATTATCGATGTAATTATTAATTAATAAATATAGTAATATTAATATTCCCCTTTTCCATTAAAATGTTCCACACCTTTTCATTTTCTTAGGAAAGCCTATGGGCAACATTTTCTGTTTTATGTACTTCTCAAATGAGCATGCAGGGCACATTTTTTAAATTTTCAATGATATTAATTTAAAGTATGCTAGAATGTATAATTTTTGTAAAAGTTAAGTCATCTAGTCAAAAGAGTACTGAGGCATAAAATTGTCAGCATTAAAAACAAACAAACAAACAAACAGCCAGAGTGTTAGTTTGTCCCCTGCAATGAAGGTTGCAGGGCGATCATTCTGTCCGATTGCCGACTGGCGGTAGTCCGAAAAACATATCCACTCTAAACAACTTAAAAGCAATGACGTGTGACTTGAAACGTGGTAAATAATAGCACATGAATGAGTTCTGGTAATGCAGGTTTTGAGCACGCTATCTTCATTATGAATAAATTGGTTTGCGTGTTTAATCCCGTAATAAATCGCAATTCAAGCCCTAACCATTTTAATGCAGTGAGAGTTCAACTTGATAGTGTATGTAGGTGCGATAAAGCATGATAGTCCATCCAATGTGTGCTTCTGCAAATCACTCTTTAAACTCTACTTTTTAGAGTGAAATTTAGTCTTAAAAAGCAAATTTTAAAGTTAGATGAAATTATAAGGACTTGATTCCCCGTCATTGTTCTTCGTTAATGAAGTTCTAATTACAGATATTCACAATATAATTGCGACTGGAAACGTACTGTTTTACACTGTCCCCGTTTGATTGTTGGTTGTTCATGCAACATAAATTTGTTCACGTACTATTACCACCGTATTGGCTAATTAGCATAGGTCGCCCCACAACACATAGTCCAAAAACCATTTGGTCCAAAAACATTTATCCCACTCATCATTTGTCCAAATGCCCACTTCGTCTAGACCAAATTGTGCATTGAGGCGGACTGATATCATTGGACCAATTAATTATAAAACCCAATAAACCCAAATGCTTATTGGATAACTAACAATTGGACATCATGGATTGTGGACAGGTTATCGACTAAATGGGTCAGACTAAACCGAAAACGGACTTGGTAGGGTTTCTGAACGAAACGGTTTCCAACTAAATACGATAATTGTGGTATAGCAGATACTTTTGAAATGTAGGCCCGAAAATAGAATATACACTTGGAAATCAACTATATAGATATGCTTTGTTTTTGTTCATTTACTTTGTGGAAAATATAGAAAATTAATCGTTTGCACCAAGGGAAGAACTATAACCCCTAGATCATAGCCTATGTGGGAAACACTTTACATGACCTGCTCGTGATAGTTTTACACAGGAAATATCTTACTAACTTACCTAAGAGTTTTGTATATAGGCTTTGGAAATGATAACTTAAATAGGTGTTTAAACAACCATTGAGGCTCTAAATTTTTAAAGGGGTAATATAGTATGTAAGATATAAATAGGTTCATCTGTTGCAGAACGACATAGCGTTCTAATTAAATTTCTCACCCGCTCTGGCTATTACGATGTTTGAGAACACTTATGTTGCAGAGAAATTCAATGAGGACACCGTAATGCGTTGTCTGCATCCTTCAATTAAAGTGATGGGAAATGATGTTTTCAAGCCTAAGGCCGGAAATAAGCGACAACCTTGAACAAAACGAACTTTTGGATGATGTTGATTTCAATTCTGTGAGGGAAACTATTTGGAACTCTTACATTATCAACTGCGTTTTAAAAATATAAGTCCGTTAAAATGTTTAATTGTTATGACATCCTCGTGGCGTCAAAGGTCAGAAAATACCTTTCAAACACATAATGACTTGTGCACAATTGATCGTGAATTTTATAAATAACACAGATTTTGATTTTTAATTCATTTGGTGCAAGAATTTGGTATAGTTCAAAAACATATTATATATTGGTGAAATTAGTTACGATCGTGATCTTGAAGGGGGTCGATGTTTCGTAACGTACCGAGCTTTCAAAGTGGCATTTATGTTTCTATATAGTTCAGCTTTCTTTGTCACATGAACACCAAGTAATATGTTTTGATAGTTTATAAGAGAGTTTTCTACGAATAGGTCCATCTGGGTGTGTCAAGTTGATCTACGCGGGGAGAGGGAGTCTTATACCCATACACCAAATGCAAGAATTTTTACACGTCTTTCATGACCTTAATCCAATCACTTGTACCTCGAAGTAACATTTTCAAACTGAAGTAAATCAATTGTAACTATCCTTCACGATTAACGATGTAATGATTAATTAATACATATATCTTAATAGTTCCACTTTTCCATTCAGAATTTACATACACAAACCTTTTCTGGTATTGAAAACATATGGCAACATTTTCTGTTTATGAACAGCTGTTGGGTTCACTTGAACGTGGGAACGTTTAGCGCCGTGATGATGATGAATTCTTGCTAAAGTATGGTTTTTGTATCACGCTATCTGCATCATAATGAACTCGTTTGCGTGATTCTCCGTAGAATAGCAGTCACACCACATTTTAATGCAGTGAGAGATTCACTTAATATGGGTATGGTAGTGTCGCGATACAAGCATGATGAGAGGTCATCCAAGGGTTGTGCTTCCTGCTAAATCAGCTGCTGTAAAACGCTACCTTTTATAGAGTTTATTATTTTAATGTAATTTTAAAGTTGAAGTAAAAATTAGCTTGATTCCCCGTCATTGTTCTTCGTTAGTAGCTGTTAGTGAAGGTCTACTTACGATATTCACAATATATATTGCGACTGAAACGATAGTTGGGGAAAAAAATTGCAGGGGGACATTTTATTCATTTTTCAAGAAACTGTGCCCGTTTTATTAGCGGAACAGACTGTTTATATGATTGTTAATAATTTATTCTAAATTTACACTGGTTTTCCCCTTCCCCCCTAGCCCCTCGATGGGGACAACCAGACACCATACTAGAGGGGCATTCCCAAGTCTATAAATTTTCACCAAAAATATTACCGACTTTCCTAAGTTGATTTTATAATAGCTTTGTAAGGTGATAACTTAATAGGTGGCTTAAACAAACAATAATCTCTGATTTTAAAGGGGTATTGTATCATTTTAAGAGATAAGTAGGTCACTCTGTTCAGAACGACATGAATTCTAGCGTGTTGCGGCTCCCGTAGTACGGTACTCATACAATAGGCTTCTGTTGAGGCGCAGCAGCCAACCTGAAAAGAAGCCTATTGTATGAGTTCCGTACGACGGGAAGCCCCGAAACAGCGCGAGGTGAATTTCTCAACCCCTCAGGCTATTACGATTTTTGAGAACACTTATGTGCAGATTAATTCAATAGGGACACCGTAATGCGTTGTTTGCATCCATCAATTAAAGTGATGGGAAATGATGTTTTCAAGCCTCATACGGAAATAATCGTCAACTTTGAACAAAACGAACGTTGGGTGTGTTTGTTTCAAATTGATTGAAACTATGTTTGGAACTCTCAAAAAATTATAAGCTGCGTTTTAAAAATATAGTCCGTTAAAAAGTTTATCAATAAAAACTAGGGACTAGTAAGCATTCCATAATTTGCGGTGCATGGTAATTAAAAAATGAATTGCCCTAATTTATACAATTGCGATTTAGAGATTCACAGGAAAAAAAACATATTTAACCTGAATATCACATAGAAACACTACCAGTGTTTTAAAGTTTTACAGGGTGATAATAAAAGGATGATGTTCTGTTTGAAGGCATGTGGCCGCTGTTTTTGGGTCCATCTTCAGTATTGTTTGGTGATGCTGAGGTTCAGTTGGTGATACCCCCTACGATCTATGACCATTTCACCTCAAAGCACTCATGTGTATTTTTGGCGATTTTTGTCAAATTTAAAGAAACATGGCTGCTTTTTCTGATGGAGAATGCAACATATAAATGGGTAATCAAACGTAACGACCTACACTGTAAAACCCTTTATTTTGGGTCAAATCTTAGTCAAGTTTAGTACACCTTACGCAAAGCCGAGTATATTTTACCCAACATTACATTAAGTGTACTCAACTTTGACTAAGATCTTACTCAACAGAAAAGAATAATTCTTCCTTTTGTAATCAATATTGAATTAAAATATTTTAAGAGTGTACTAATGTCGATGAGGTGCAAAATATACCTCGTGTATAGAGAAAGCGGGCGGAGTCCGGTTCAACATTTCCGTAGGCCCCCCCGCTAATATTTCTTGTGATTTGTAGTTGGTTTCGCTGCAGGGTTGAAGAAATGATATTAAGAAGAGAGAGAGAGAGAGACATCGCCTACTTTCTCTTAAATATTAATGACATTCCCAGAAAAATTTGAAAATGAAGAGGATTGATATTTTTAGCGGTGACAGTTAACACCAGCCTGTTTAATGTTTCTTTGTGCCTGTCCACCTCACCACTAGATGAATCACACAAATCCTCTTTTTATAGTCCAGGCATGCAATTTCACACGTTTGTTTTATTTGCAGCAAAGTGTAAGTACAATGGATGATTTGCGAGTGAACTGCGAAAACTCGCCAGAACTTCTCGCTCTTCACGCAAAGAGCGAGTTGATGACGAATTTAAAAGCTAAATGCAATTTTATTTTTTTCTATTTTCTGCGAAATCCTATTGGAGGAAATGTACATTTCTGTGCAATACATGAAAAACATTGCCTTTTATTAAAAAAAAAAACAATAATTTATGTGCAAATCCCAATATCATTAGATCATTATTTGATGTAAATCTATTGCAGTTCATCGTAAATAATTAAGACAATGTTTTAACAAACTAATAAGTTGATGTCAATTGTAGGAAATTGTTACCAATAAATATGAAGAATACCTTTACAAGGTCGATTTTTCATCGATGTTTCGTAATTGAATTAGTCAATGCCTGTTGCAAGGCACTTTGTCATGTGTATGTAACCTTTCAATTAATTGCTGTATCAAATCAGAAAATAACAAATTAACAACGAATCAAATCGTCAGTAGATTAAAGATGAATTTAGACTTAATCGAAGACCTACATCATCATGTCGATTCCTGTAAAAGAGCTTAAAAGGCGTGCTATTTCTTTGAAGAGTATTGTTCAAATTATCGTATGTACCATGCTAGGCAACAAAGGCAAATGTGCCTATCTATTTCGAATTTTCATTCCTTACCATGCTGCAAGTAGTTCAGCAACAGATGTCTTACCCAATTAGACAACGAAGAACAGGATTGGTAGATAGATCACCTTTCGACTCTTGCCATGGTTTGACAGATAATAGCCAGGATTTAATGCCTGCAAACGCTTACATTTTAGACGCAGAGGTGATAATCGCAGATACGAACATATGGATAACTAATTTTGCCAATTTTAATAATGAGGCTTTGATAGATGATATAACGTTGCAAAAGCTGCTTGTCCGGACAAGGATTTATTACGGTCATGGAACAAAGGCTTTCAATTTGATGCTGAAGATTTAAGGTAAGATAAAATCTGAGTAAGCAATCAATAATAATGCAAATTATTTGTGTAATATCTCGATTCTTTTGCTCCTTTTCCTTCACATTCTTCTTTATTTTCAAAGTACTACAATTATAATGAAACTTGCCTATCATTCTGCCTCACTTTGGCCTGCCTGTCCAGACGTCCGTCAGTCTATCGGTCTGTCTTCTTGATTGTCAATCTGTTGGTCTTTCTGTCTCTCTCTCTCTCTCTTTATATTCTAAAATACTTAAATATGATATTATTCTGCATTATTAAGATCCTGGCAAGCCAAAGTATGAATTTGGTAGAAAAGCGACCGGGAAAAAAGCAAATCGGCACCTCGAAATATCGTTAATCGGTAACAAACATTTGACTACTAAAGTTGCCAGCTAGTAACATTAAAATCTGAAAATTGGAAATTGCTATCAAATATTCATTTTGGTTGGCTAACATTGAACCAATGAAAAAATTATACATTTAGTGTTTCAATATTTTTTTAAAATCTTTCACTTCGGTTTTTGTATATTTTTGATATTGCAAGATACAATGATCACTTGAAGCAACTTCTGAAAAAAGCGTCACGTGTATTTTATAGTTTTAACGGCAATTATGTGTGTTAATTTCAGCAAAGCCTATCGTGTTGCTTCATCCCTACTCACGAACTACATCATTAATCCTATGCTTAATTTTATTTATGCTTAATGATATTGTTATGTTGTAATACGGGGTGGCACGTGTTTCTCTTTTACTACATAAGCAGAGATCTTAACTGTCCTGCACAAAATAGTCAAACATAATTGATTGAAATTAACCCATACACAAATACTTGTTGCATGTTTCAAAATATCGATCTGACAGTCTTGGTGGATGTAACACCATCCGGTCAAGCCCATTAAATTGGGCAAAATTACGAAAAAACGTGTCGATGAATGATATTTATAATAACATAAAGGGATGCAGGTAACCTAAATCTTCCATCATGAAATCTAATCACAACATAACAAATTTCAAACAATTCTACCAAATTTTAGCTACGTTTTTTTTAATGGCTTGCGTCTAATGACGGGAAAGTGTGCTAAAATCAGGTGAGCATTATTTTTCAAGTTTTGCATTATGTTTACAAAACAATGTTAAAGGTCCCATGAATCAATAGAATTGATGTGGTTTGTGTCACGTCTACCGGAGGGATCGAAAAGCATTCACTATTTTGGTTGGTGATGACATCATTTAGTTAAACATTGATTTTTCAGAGAGTACTAGAAAATTCCAATGCCTGGGGTGACTCTATTCATGGCACTGACTGGGAAATCAATAGTTTCACTAATGCGGTACACTGGTAGTGTATTCTTTTTGTGCCCTGTTTATTGGAATGGAATGCCCCTTAAAAATTTGGATCGGTGATCATCTCTGCTTGGTACCTCTAAAATCTGGTACTTTTAGTATTTTTTTTGTGAATTTGACAACTTCATTTCTCACAATAATACAACTCGGTCAAACTGTTCGAATATATCTTATATTGACTATTTTATTGTTGAAAGTTTGCCGCATGTTCCAGGAAACTTACATAGAAGTTGCTCAATTACCGTCCCCTGATATTTCTCTGCACTAATTTATATTTCTTGCTTATTTTCTTCTCATGATAAGTCTGACGCATACTCGTCTCAGCCTACTAAAGCGGACTGGCACTTTTCACAAAATATGAAATTTATTCAATTGGCTCTCAATGATACTCGGCCATTGGAAAACAGAGATATATTTGACCCATAAAAATAACAGACCCCAAAACAGATAGGACATTTATATGAGGATAACGACATCCAGTAATTTGTAAGTCCAACTGTTAAGTTTTCGTAACTTTAATCAACAAATGTGTATATTACATGAATATTTTTGACTCGTTACGCACTGATATTAATACCATAAAGGTTATGACCGATCAAACAGTGTGCATAGCGTGGGAACCATGCAATACGCTTCGCGTTCTTGTGTTACCGCATTTTTCGTAGTCTGCTGAATTAAGGGTCGCCGGCGACGTTAAAGATAAAATCGTTCTGTTTACCATAAGGAAGCTGATTTGTCTTAATCCATTTCGGGGTGAGGGTTTTGTATATACTAGCCTTACAACATGCAAAAATATCGATTTTGAAAAATCTTGCGGGCGCACTATTTTCAAATGTGCCATGTCTCTTTAACATTCTGAGTTGTGATTTTTCATTTTTTGAAATAACTATTGTGAGGGTATGTTTTAATAAAATATAACCTACGTGACCATTTTATGAACCTTATGCATATGACAAACCGTATTCAGGCCCACAATTAAGTACAACGAGACCCGTTTTTCTTGGGATGTAATACGTCTCATGGATGTCAAGGTCACAAATACCTTTTCAAACACAAATAATGAGCCTTGTGCAAACAATGAATACTGAATTTATCTGAACACAGCAAGACTCCAAATACAGTTATGCAAAGTCACACTTATATATCCTCTAGTTAATATTCCATTGGAATCTCTCAGTCCTAAGATAACTCTTGTCCAGCAGTTTAATACGACAGGTTGACATAAGTCCCTCAACGTCTCTAATATTCCACAGTAACAAATCCAGGTATTCTACCACCTCAATCTGCCGCTAATGTCCTCATTTAGGACCACAAACTGACCTCTTTTTGATTCCCAAACACTGAACTCTTCTGGCTTCAAAGACGACATCAGACAGTTCTTCTATCCATCTCCTGCGGTCTCCAAAGTATTATAAATGTACTTGTACAGCACATCAAATCTACCACAGCATTGTAGATTAACACTACTGTCTCTGTTCAATTAACTTAAGATGTCCGGTTTTAAAATTATTAATTTCCAAAAAGTACCTTTTCGAATAATCACGAAAGAAAGTTGTTGGGTACTTTGGACCTAATACGTTTTTTACATGACAATTGGAATGGACCATTTAACCCTTCAAATCTATTGAATTTGGGTAGTTCACCCTCGTTTTGAAAACGAGCGAATAAAGGTTTTGGTACCATTAGTAATTACGTTTTTTGGAAGGTTCATTGACTCCACTTAGTAGGTAGTAAAAGTTGGTCGTCGTGCGAGGAGATTGATTCACATCAATAGGCCGATTGTCCGCCACCTTTACGGTATGAAATGAATAAATCCAACGTTGTTCAACAGACAAATCCGAACCCGTGTTATTTGCAGCGAATTTTTTGCAATACAACAGATATAAAAGGTTCCCACGGGGAATTACTTTGAAGGTGGCATTCAGGAGACTATTGATTCTTTTGTTCGTAACAAATTGAATACAACAGGAAGGGAACCCTCTATTAAAAGTCTAAGTATTTCAACGATCATTTAAATGCCATGCATTAATGCACGCGAAACACCTGAAATCAAAGCAAGGTTCACGAATCAATATTGTCCCTAACATGCTTTGAAGCGCCCCTAGTTCGTGAGTGTGTCTGCCATAAAAAGTTTCAGGGTTAAAATTCAATAGTCACTTGGACCCAGTGTGTTCGTTGGTCATAAAAATCAGTGTAAATTGAATAAAATTTCAAAGAAGAAATAGGTTTTTTCAAGTTGGAGCCCAATGATCTTGTTGGGTCCCAGATGATGATACACAACTTTTCTTTCGGATTTTTACCCCAAACCGTAATATTTTGGAAATAATTATAAACCCGGAACCATCTAATTAATTGAACCGACACTAGCTATAATTAATCCTGTAGAGCCTCTTGTGTACAACTGCTGGCCGAGTCTTCCAGTGACAATTTATGTAACTACCACACACAGCTAGATTCCCCATTTCCTAATACCTAAAAATGGCCTTCACACAATCATCATGCCTAAACATAACCTAGCACTGCCAAATCAAGATTTCATAATTACATCATCTGCATTGCATCACTTCAACATATTAAATCCCATAAAATCATGGGGAATCCCCACGTTAGGCAATATGTTGTGATCTCAAAGCATAAACAAGTTGCTCAGTGTTCTCAATAAAACCCTTTTGGGGACTCCCATTCACTTCCTCTTGGCACAATCATCTAGTAAATAACACCTGTTCTGATTTCATATAGCACAAGGGGATTTCCATAATAACCAAAGTGCTTTTTTCCTCCCCCAGGAGAAACCTTTTTCTCAATAAAATTGGAATCAATAATATTTTTAATCAGAAAAATGGAGGCCAATATAACGATGGAAAAAAATCATAAAGATCTATCAAGCCCCATGTCATTTCATTCCATGTTTCTTGTTGAGTTCATGGAAAATTATGACTCATGCTAGACCTCATTTGTGGCTCTAGACAGTAAACTGAAACTGATTTGAAGAGTAACGTTGTATACAATTGATATGTTGATTATCAATATGTTTTGTACAGTTTCACATTGCCTACACGGTATTTGAATTAGATTTCATTAGCAAAGACATGCAGTGGCTATAAAAAGTGTAGATAATTCATGATTTTTCAGGAAAGGTTGGCATTTGTTTTGGAATTGATAACACTAATCTTATCATGTATCAAATAAACCGAAGATAGTTATTGATAATTTACAGCTAATGACTTTTAAATAATGGTAACGTAGCTTGCATTAAGCACACAGAAGTTACGTTCTAGATTTAGTTAGTTTTATATGGATTAACAGGGAATTGTTGTATAATTAATAACCAATAACCTAGAGAGAGTTTCTAACAAATCTGTAGACACTATTTAGGCATAAGAAATTTCCGAAAAGACACTTTAGTAGTATTCAGAAGACAGCATAAAAATAAGGAAAATATAGATTTTGAGTGACGTAAACACTGTGGGGCTTCACATTTCGATGCATGATACCTTACAACTAAAACAGGTAGCTAGCAGTTACCGTATCTTTACAAAATCAAGTGGACGTCAAAAAAATTTCATTTATCCATTTTGTAACGGAAGTTACTACTACACAAAGTGAATGGCATTTTAACAAAAGTCTTGTAAAAACAAAATTGTTTGGGTAATAAATGTGAATGCATTGGGTTTCCAGAGATACCATTCTCAATAAGTTTATAGAAACTTTATTTTATTTTCGATTCGTCAATTCCTAATTTTGCCGATTTAGTGGCCTGACCCCTCAACTGTAGGTTGCAATCATGAATGAAAATACCTGCAATCAAATTTAGCAACACTAGCAAAATCGGACACTATGGAAATTATGTAGACCTACATTTTAGAGAACCAAGTTGTTTTCAAATAAGTACAAGTGATTAGTATGAGTTACTTTCGATATCTTTGAATATTTGTCAATGCCGGACACCCGTATTCATGTATACCTCGTATGTATCGGCGTACGCGATTGGTCAATACGCGTCACGTGACCATATATAAATAAACGTTTATGCATGGCAGCCGTGACGAACGCCGAAAGTGGTAAAAAATCATGCAATTTCAGACTGAATTTGATATGTAATGACTTAAATTTTTAAGTGAGTAAAAAAGTACGGTATACATGAACGGGGTTCATTCATAGTATTTTGGGTATGAACGTTGTTTATGCCCTCGGGCAAGCCCTCGGGCATAAACAAGCGTTCATGTATACCTCGTATGTATCGGCGTACGCGATTGGTCAATACGCGTCACGTGACCATGTGTAAATAACAGTTTATACATGGCTGCGGTGACGAACGCCGAAAGTTGTCAAAAATCATGCAATTTCATACTGAATTTGATATGTAATGATTTAGTTTTGTAAGTAATAGTTAGTAAAAAAAGTACGGTATACATGAACGGGGTTCATTCATAGTATTTTGGGTATGAAAGCGTTCATACCCAAAATACTATGAATGAACACCTAATTCATACCCAAAATACTATGAATGAACCCCTAATTGATGAATTCACCGTACTTATCCGCTCTGCGCAGTAGTTCCAGAAGTGCGTAATAAGTTCGTCACACATTTTGTTATGTGACGCCTTTATTTGAAATTGTTTGCATGTGAGAATAGTACTGATATCACACGTGTTACTTATTTTGCAAATAGTGTTAAGGACGTGTACATTTATGATTAAGAATGTTTTCGTTTTTTCTTTGCTTATTAGCGTTTTGTTACATTAACAAAAACAGAAAAGAATAAACAATAATAATAAAGCACAAAGAAGCTAAAATAAAAAAAAAAAAAAACAAAACAAAACAAAAAGAAAACAAAAACGCTGATCGTGACAACAATGTCGTTGTTTAATTTCAACCATGCTACAGAGTTTTCCATCAGAAATTAACAATAATGATGCACCGGCCAAAGCCGCCCTGGAGGCCTCGTGGAATAAAAATACGCGGTCGCGTGGGTGAATCGTTGTTAATATCTGATGAATCACTTTGTAACATGTTAAATCTCTAATAAACCTATGTTAATTGTTTCTGTGACAATACTCAGTAAGTGTTAATAGTGTAAACCAAGTATGGAGAGATAACTCAGACCCAGAATTAATTATCAGAGATATTTTTGAATCTATCCAGACGCGGTTTAGGTGATGAGTTATGACAGTTAGTGGGTGGGAAAGAAAACCCCGTAGTGGCAGTAATGAGTGGTAATTTCCAAATCTATTAGCGATACTTGTTATGTCCTGGTTGAAAGATAATTTGAATAATTTAACCCAATATTATGATTAAAGGTGCCCCACCCGATTTCATGGGATTCCATGGGAAAGGTCTTCGCTTCACTGGTGACTACGTTTTGTGTCTGAGCCAACACTTTAGTCCCCGTGATCATATGGATCGAGAGAAGCGCAGTCATCGTGATCTTGGAGTTGTGTAAAAAGTTGAATGTATATAATATCTACTGTCTTGCTTTTTGTTTGTTTGGTTGGTTGTAGTGTGATACAGGATTGAAACTAAAAACCTCTAGTCTGGGATATTACATGGGTTCTCAAACTGTTGCATGAGTATGAGCAATCAGGAAATGTATAGTTTCCATGTTTTAAGATCTTCCGTTTTGGTATATTTTTTAGGAAAGAGACGAGTACTAGTAGTCCCCAATTCCCATACAAAACAATGCAAATTTGATAAGAGGGTAATACACCCAATTTTACTACCTAACTAAACATACTAGATATTGCAAACTATACTTTTCTGGATTGCTCATGCTCATATCAACAACTTGAAACCAATTTTGTAAAGATCCATGCATTTTGAAAGCATGGCCTCCTGTACAATGACAAATCAAAAGTTTAATGACCTTTGTCACATTTTCACAAGTATTTCTGTACCTAAACATCAGAAATATGCCAAACTATATATTTTCTGATTCCTTACGATGAGACGAATCATTTTTCAACTAAATCGAACCATTTTGACTGATCTGTTCAGATTCAAGATGGCCGCCAAACGGACCCCGTGGGACAATATTTGATTTTGGAAACATCAAAATTCTTTAAGGAGATGTTGTAAAAATCATGTTAGAATTTAGTTTTAATGGGGATGCATGGGAACCCATATAATCTGCTAGACTACTCTGTATAAATGTACACTTTAAAATGGAAGTTTAAAAACAATTCCGGTGGTTTAGGTGATGAGTTATGACAGTTAATCGGTGGGAAAGAAAAACCCCGTAGCGGCAGTAATGAGTGGTAATTTCCAAAGCTATTAGCGATAATACTTGTTATGTCCTGGTTGAAAGATAATTTGAATAATTAACCCAATATTATGATTAAAGGTGCCCCACCTGATTTCATGTGATTCCACGGGAAAGGTCTTCGCCATACGTTTTGTGTCTGAGCCAAAAAAAAGTTCCCGTGATCATATGGATCGAGAGAAGCGCAGTCATCGTGATCTTGGAGTAGTGTAAAAAGTTGAGTGTATATAATTACCGGTATCTACTGTCTTGATTTTAGTTTGTTTGGTTGGTTGTAGTGTGATACAGGATTGAAACTAAAAACCTCTAGTCTAGGATATTATATGGGTTCTCAAACTGTTGGCATGAGCATGAGCAATCAGAAAATGTACAGTTTCCATGATTTAAAATCTTCCGTTTTGGTATATTTTTTAAGGAAAACAATGCAAATTTGACAAGAGGGTAACTTTACACCGAATTTTACTTCCTAACTAAACATACTAGATTTTGCAAACTATACTTTTCTGGATTGCTCATGCTCATATCAACAACTTGACACCAATTTTGTAAAGATCCATGCATTTTGAAAGTTTGGCCCCCTGTACAATGACCAATCAAACGTTCAATTACCTTTATCACATTTTCACTCATATCTCTGTACCTAAACATCAGAAATATGCTAAGCTATATTATTTTCTGATTCCTGATGATGAGACGAATCATTTGAGATTCTTTTCAACTAAGTCGAACCATTGTCTATGACTGATCTGTTCAGATTCAAGATGGCCCCCAAACGGACCCCGTGGGACAACATTTGATTTAGTAACATCAAAATTATTTATAGGAGATGTTTGCATGGGAACCCATATAATCTGCTAGACTACTCGGTATAAATGTACACTTTAAAATGGAAGTTTAAAAAATGCTGCCAAAGACGACAAAAAGAAACAATTCCGGCGGAAAAAACCCGACCGACCCAAATTTCCATTTCCATGCCCTCGCACATCCCTATGCATATGCTTTATTTACAGCTATAGTAGTTTCTTAATAAAGCAATAGCTTGAATTTAGTTATGGAATTATTCTTATCAGAGTGAATTGATTTTAATCGATAAATATATGTGATTTTATTCATTCTTAACACTAAATGTTATAAGAAGATGAGTGGTTAAATTAATAACTTTTGCAATGTACCATACATGTATTTCTGTTTGATGTAGCGCGCAGTCCCATTTCAAACTAGAAAATTTAATTAGAATTTGAAAACGTGATATCGTATTTTAATAACTCTGCCAAAAGGAGTCTAGTATTAATGTCATCCACTTTCCTTACTTTTCTCAGCTATTTTCCCCTGATCAGCTGATGAGAACCACCATGTGTTTTCACTTAAATACTAATTTCTGAAAAGGTTACTTCAAAATCTAAATATCAAGCGTTAACATTACCTTAATAATGGAAAATGATAACATGTATTCCTTTTAAAGTAAATAATTTCCCTTTAGTATTTACATGAAGAGAGCGGAATATTTCAAACGTGACTCTTACGAACAGAAGGCATCCTTGATTGAGTTTACTGCCTATCATGCATAACTTCGGAAGTGTTAATTACGTTCGTTCAATATGTTGTTATAAGCAACAAAAGAAATTTAATATTATGAAGGTATCAGATGATGTTGGATCTTAGGTATCATGTTTGCTATTGCGAGAAGAACATAATTTTGCAATAGCAATTATTAATACTGTGGTCTAAATTAAGTGTGAATTGTATCTGCTCTGAAGGTACCGACCACAGCACTCGAGAGGAGAGCGTGGCCTAGCGGTTAGGGTGCTTGCCTGTGTTACACATTTACCAAAAATCCCGGGTTCGAATCCCGGTGGTGTCACTTGCTGGGATTACTCCGGTGTGCTCAATTATGGATGAATTGTATACGAGCTATTGATTACGCTCTCCTCCATGGTTCACTGAATTGGGCAAAGGAATCATGAAAGCATCCCGTCTTCGGAGGGGACGTTAAGCCGTCGGTGCCGTGTACAGAGCGTCACAACTGCTGTAATGTAATCGCAGTCAGTGTCGAATAAGAGAAGGGGGCCCTGTAAACCCAATGACTGTTCCAATCGACCTGTATCAAATGCGGCCTGTTAGGAGCTTTCGTATCATAGGTACGCGGCCCCGGATCAGCTACTCAGTTGAATAAATCTGAACTACCACAACCCAACGACTGAATTGTGGATACGCTAAAACGAAGGACAGCACTACAAAAAGGACAAATACAAAACGTTTAAAAAGACCCACTTTTCGCACACTCTGATAGAGGGTTGGATCTTCCCGACAAACATTGGTACTGCGTTTTGGAAATTCAAGGTTAAGTTTGGTATAGGGAAAGAGTTCTAAATAATAATAACATAATGCACCGATTCGATCAATTTGAGAATACATTTTCCAAAAATGGCATCCCCTGTCTCCCCTTGGTCGCACAAGTACGACGTTTGGCGCTACCACACCAAATCAAAGGGCGGCACCATGCCTCACAAAGCCCGAACGGCTTTGCTATTTTCTCGGGCATTATTAACCATTAAAACATTTATTTTAAACAAATTTCGCAAATCTGAATTCTGCTTTTGCTTGTGCTCTTATTGCTTTGTATTATTATGTTTTGCTCATAGGACATAATATAGAGCGTAATGCTGTATATAATATGATAGCAGTGTGTGTTGCCTCTAGGCCCTCCGCACCTCATTATGCTTCTTTTTCTACATGTTTATGGACATTTTTGAAACCTGACATGAGGGTAGTCACGGGCGGGAGGACCAAAGGTAAGGAATATTGAGTCAAAGGTTCCAAAGTAGTCTGGGTTCAGTTGTTTCGTTTGTATTACTATTTTTCACATACAATTCTTATCAGAATAAACAACCGGGTAGTTCCTAAGTTGCGTAGAATGATATGAGGAGTGGATCAAATGGGGTCAAAATCATCTGGGGTCATTTGAGGTCATTAAAAAATTAATCTGTTTATTGCACAAAATAAATGGAATTGCACAAAGTTATTGAAAAATTATCCTTGAGAGTGATGCTATGTGAAGTTCAAAGAATAAGGACGCAAAGCCATCCGGAGTCAATTAGCTCATTGTCTTGATTTGCTTGAAATATTTGATTTCAAATCAGAGATAGAGAACAATTAATCAAACCTCTATTAAAGATATTGTAGAACTGGACCATTGTAAATGGAAACAACAGATATATATGTTTTAAGTAATAAGGATCAATTATTTTCGTTAAAAGTAATGAACATGAATATGAAACACGCCTTATTTACGAAAACCTATTTGTTACTGTAAACCGTAAAGTCTTTAACCCCACCTTTCTTACATTCGTCCCCACATCAATTACGTATCTGACATTCTTTTACTTTTTTAACGATATTTTGCATATGAACTAGATAAAGTTATGGTCTATAAGTTCTATACATGACAACTTTACAATCTTGAAAGTGATCTAATTAGTGGGATATTAATTAAGAATTATGAGCATAAGCTCAAAAACTGCATATCGCGATTTCTAAATGTCGTAGTTTTCACTTCACCCAATTCACATACGAAGGAACCTGTATAACTGGTAAAGTCTATGATAATTTAACATTCAGCAGGTACATGGTTATATAACTGAATCAAGTATAACCACTGCATTACAGTGCTATCATATCACAATAGTATTATCGCTTTATTCCGTAAAAGCTTATTGTAGGATTAAAATCAATCACTCCCACATCTCGCTGGTTGTAGTGATAGAGCATCGATTTATAAGGCAGGTAGCACAGGTCAAATCCAACTATGACCTTTTAAAATAAAGGTTTTCAATATTATTTTTCGAGTAAAGAGAAAACATACTATATAGATGCAACCCATCTGTCACCAGAGGAAAAGTTTGGACAGCGTCGATTAGCTGGGAGAGAAGCAGAATATGTGGACCTTAGATTCACCTGTTCATGAAAGAACGAAGATAATATGGCCTTTCATGTTGACATCATTTTTAACCAAGGGGGTGAAACCCATTCAAAACAGTCGTCCTGCTCTTACGTGCTGGGCGCTGACATTTTGAATATTGAACGGAAAAATAATTATTAGTTTGGGTGCTTGTATACAGAATAATGTCATTCACACAAACAATCCGCCAAAATACAGTTGTTGGTGTTGGGTGCTATTGGGTGGTTAAATTTTGTCCTACCCAGGCCACACAACGAATGAAATGACTCATCAGTCGTCTTGATTTAAATAACCGCCTCAATGATACATCTTTACCTAAGCGCGCATTGCCATTATAGTAGAGTCATTTTCATGAGATCCTTGACCATTTTTTAAAACCTTTTTTTCTTGATGGATTTGGCAAGATGGACCAAACCTCCCCACATATTTTAACAAAAAATAGCTCCATACACCTCCCAGAAAACTGACGGCTAACGTTTTA
>JAMKCH010005830.1:0-32369 GCA_023653785.1 Ophioderma brevispina
AAAATCCAGTTAATGCGTTTAAAATTTTTAGGAGCACTTATTGACCCAAACCTTACCTGGAAAAATCACATGAGGATTTAGGGAAGAAATGTTCAAGTAGTATTGGTATTCTATATAAAGTAGTAAAAACTTATTCCCAAAACTGCACTTCTTAGTCTCTATTACACACTGTTTCTCTCACACATACATTATGCTATCAATGCATGGGCAAGTGATGCCAATGCTGGAAATGGAGACTGCACACATTCTACAAAAGCGTGCACTGAGAGCAGTGAGCAATAGTGATACAGAATGCAGATTCTAATTCTTATTATTAAATAAATCAAACTAAAAATAAGGAGTTGGTAAACTTAATATTGGAAACATTCATGTACAAAAGTCAGCTAAACAACTTGTTGCCCTTCACAGTTGATAACATGTTTGTAACAATGCAAAAAACCCAAACTTATTCTACAAGACATGTTTCAGACTTTCAAATACCCAATATTAAACTTGAATTTAGTGGTAAATCAATATCTTATCTAGGGGTTTTTAAAAATGGAACAACACCACCCAATGCAAACAATCAAAAAATCTTAATTCTTTTAAGCTTAATTACAAAAAAGTCACTTATTTCAAATAGAAACAAATGGAAATGCGTCTGGGACTTGGACGGCCATTATGTGGCTATTTCGGTACCTTCACATTATATTTCTGAATTCAATTACATTACTTATCAGGGATGTAAGATGTTTATAACGATGTATGATTGTGGATAGAAATAAAGTTATGGTTATGTTAGGTTGATTAGAACCAGGTTAGACTAGTAGGCCATAAACAAGGGATATTAGACCAAATGGTTATAAGACCAATGATTAGACCAAATGGGTAGTAGGCCAAATGGATATTAGACCAGATGGATATTAGACCATATGGGTATTAGACCAAATGGATATTAGGGTGTCAAGTAAATTAGACCAGTCCCCTGTGACATTTTGAGAGAAAAAAGGACAACAAAAAATTTTAAGGCGGATCTCAATAATTTCTTGGAACAAATGATATACCATTCCTCATTAAATAACAATCAAATTAGCAAAAAGTACTTTCAAAAACTTAAAATTATTGCATAAAACGCATTCTGGTTCCCTGGGTAAATGGGGACAACCAACCAATGTTCTGAGTTTTTTAAAGATAATTTCATACTATGTGATATGTATATGTACATTTGGTTATTTGAGGGGGAAATAATTTAATAGTACAAAATGGTTCATGCCTGCAGATAAAACAATGTTTTTCAGGCACAACCACAGTGTAGCGGGACACCAAATTTTGGGTTTTGGTTTACCACCGGGGAATCATGACTGAATCGATTAACATGATCTCTAGTTGAGCGATGGGGCAAATTGAAATGTGACCCCCAGTGGCGTATCGGGCCGGACCGCTATGAGGGGGCAAAATTTCCCATTCTTTGGGAAATTTTCCCTCTCAGGGGGGGTCAAAAGGCCCCCCCCCCCAATTTTCCCGCTCAGAGGCTAAAAAAAGGCTGATTTGGCATGCTTTTAGCAATGTTTCCCGGCCAAGTCGTTCGCCTCTTGCCCCCCAACCTGTTACGACAGTGGGTGACCCCCTATTTCTCTTATGTGGTTCTTTTAACAAAGCGGTCAAAGGTTATTCCACTCACTCTAGATCATTATAGGACGATCAACGTAAGTGCATTGAAGGAAATCGCCAAAAGCAAAAAGAGGCTGCGGCCGCCTGAGAGTTTCGGGTCCTAGTTGGTATTCTTGGCACAGGTGAACAAATGTGCATCACCCATGAAATTGAAAAAAGATAGACTCTTGCACTGCCCTTACTTTTCCAAAAAAACAAACCCATCAGTGACGATTTGCATTAAATGCATATGAATTTGCTTTACAATTCCAATGCCACTGTATTAGATGTTAAAGACCACCGCAGACATGTATGTACAAAAATGATGGTTTCTGCATTGAAACCGATTTTATTGTGATTTTGGGTTTCTTGAAGTTCACTTATGTCATGGGTCTACTATTATATAGCAAACATGTAAGTCCTTTCTCTACCTCCGTTTGCAGTGATTTCCTAACAATAAAACAGTGATGGTCAGCTGTACCACGCGTCAATTATGCCAATCTTGGTGCTGGTAGAGGTTAAAAAACGCCGTCGCTTTAAGCCAGCGCGTGCGGTTTTCTGGGTTGGCATAAAACTAGCGCTGACGTCACGGCACAGAGGTAGGGATGTTCAGTATAGCAGCTAAAATTTCTGAAGGCTTTCTAATTTGACAAAATATAACATAAGGAAATTTATATATTTAAGTCAATATTTAATGTCACACGTATCGTCCTTGCGAGTACAAAAAAAGCTTGTTCTCGTTAATAAGATATACACGTTTCGGAAAGAAACAGTACAAAAATCACATTATTTGGAGTGGTCTGCGCATGTGAATTCAACAAATAATTTAAAACGAGAAACCAATATTTTTTTCAAACACAATAATTTAAGTTATAAGACTGCACCATGGATGTACATAGATACTAAGTTAGTAGAGGGTATTATACGATGCAGGCATGTACTTGATATTGAGCGTAAGTAGAATCAAATGATGATGGTATTCTAGTAGCTAATAGGAGTTTGATTGACGTCGTGTTGTGACCGCGGGCATTATCTGATGACCGGTGCATTATATGACAGAGACCAGTGCATTCGTGAAATATAATGCCAGCGAACAAACCCCCACAGTAAACACAAAGTCAATATTGTATGTAAGTGTACATGCACACAAAAGCCAAAAGCCAGTGCCTACATGCTGCTCAAGAAAGGCCTATCCCGGGGGGGGGGGGGTTCTTAGTACAAACGCCTATACGGAGACGTGCCGCTGGGTAGGGTCGCAAAACAGCCTCTGGTATAACTATGACCCCCTTTTTTCACTGCTTATTAATTATGACCCTTGTTTTCACAATAACGGTATAATTATCGGTGTTGATTTGATGTTGGATAATTTGGGTATGCATCCGCGATGGTGATATAGAGTCCGTGAACGTAGTCAGCTCTACGCAGAATTCCGACATCGTATTGATTTTGCAAACTTTTTTAGTCATCATAATATCATAATCTTGGTTTTTGTTACGTCTGCCGCTGGTTTCATGTGATTTTCGTTGTGGCCTTCAACATTGCCACAACAGTCTTGAAGCAAAGGGACATGCTGGCCCGGAGGTATTGGATTTGGCGGTTTTTTTTTCTGCGTTACAAAATGAAATTCTGGCAGACATGAGCTATTTGGTATAAATATGTCCCGAAATTGGGTCATTATATGCAAGGAGGATGAGGTATAAAGTTCGGGGTCACATTCTCGAGTCCTGGAGCAGGTCCCTACCCGGGGGGGCCTATCAATCCAGATAAACATCCTTGGCCTAAACTATGACTAAGATTGTCCTCGTACTAGTCTTACTTTCTTAATATTTTTAAAAGGACTGATTAAATTACATTGCTTGCTTTGGGTTCCCCTATGGTGTTGATTTTATGCGACAGGATGGCATCCGTGGTAGTTCACACCAGACTGGATCTAGCTAAAGGTCATCGTTATGGACCTTTCAGAGGCCAGAGTCAAACCACTACCTGATGAGTGGAGAGTTGGCCTTTGGTGCGATGGAAGGATTTGAACTATTTCTCTTATACATTTTACATTGGCCCCCACACCTTTATTTACAAACTTGGGGAATATTCAGTGGGTGAGATTCTGACCTATAATGGTCCAGACCCGGAAGACACCCACTGGCGCTCTTCATTATTGTTATAAACACACCCAAACAATTAATCCCCACGAATTATTACCAATATTAGATTAGAGGATAAATTTCAAGTGTGTGTATTACGCGTATTTCGACACCTTATTTGTGACGATCGGAATTGAGTATTCTTGAAGAGTTATGCCCTTGACCGAACCCATCCTGGGATTGAGTCTTGTCAGAGGTATTATTGAACATGTGCAAGACAGCAGTGACTCAGCAACTGATGACCTTGCTGAAAACTGTGAATAAACTAAGGCCCAAATTCCAGAAATTGGTTTACAACTGTTATAGTAGATTCAGACCCATCGTGTCACCTCTAGTACTTTCCGAAGGATTAGCATTGAATGATGGGGGGATGTTGGAGGGCTGGAAATTAAAATTCAAGGCTAAATCTATTGACACCGGTTATCCCGGATAGCCAGAGCAAAATAATTCTGTGTTTAATTGAAATCATTCAATTTTATAGTCAACGTAAATGCATGGCTGCATTAACTTTCAATACACTCTGACTAATCATATTTGCTTCAACGATATTTCAATGTAATAACCCAGGCGATAGACACATTTGTAAAAAATCTCAAGTACAAAGGTTTGAGTGGTTAAATATGGGGACAGAGACCGAAACCACCTGAAAGTGATTCTTAATGCCGCAAGTGGTGCCTAGGAGAGGGGGGCCAAAACAAAGTTTGTACAGGGTCAAAAATTTAAATGATCCAATCATGTTGAAAAGCACACCATGTATGTGTCAACAATAAGGTTAGAAAAGGTTAGTATACAAATAGTGACTGCTATGAGGGGATGTGAAACTATAGGCCCAAGGGATCTCGAAAACCATACGATGCCCGAGGAGTAAGCCGAGGGGCATAGTAATTAGTATGGTTCGGAGATCACCGAGGCCTATAGTTTCACCATGCCCCGATAAAAAACAGGCAATATCTTGTTTTATATACCGAATATTATAGATGTTGTCATAACAAGGCCTTATCAGTTAGCTCATGAGCGTAGGCCAGTTGTTCATGGCGTGGCCAGCCATTTTTGTGGAACTTAGGGTCCAAAACTTGTCAAGAATTAGCAATAAACCTTTCTTTTGTTGAGGAAGTGATGTTTGAGTTCAAAACGGATCGCCGTGAATCGAACTTCTTGCCATTGTTTGGTCGGAAGATGGGTACAATTTTCCTTGCAGCTCCCCGGCGAAATCAGAATTTTTACAATACCGCTCAAGCTTTCCCTAACACGATGTGAAAAACCCACACACATCACGACTAAAAAAATTGTGATATTCCACACTTATATTTCTGTTACACTCACCTATAACACAATGTTGTCTCTTGATTTATGCAGAAATCTTTGAGATTCTAGGGTGGTGCTTATCAACGGTCGAAAACCGTTTGCCCGCGACCCGTCAACCCTGAGTGCCGATGCCATTGGCGCAGCCATTGATTTCCAAAAGCAAAGCGCGACGCCGGGCGATGCGTATGACAGGTCGCGTCCTCAAACAACATCAGAGGGGATAGGTTCAAGTACGAGCAAGTAACAACACCTCAAGCATGAATAGGCCTACTGATGTGCGATTCAGCCAATTCCCGTGCTCTTGTTTGTTCCCCGGTTTGTATCAGACTTTACACTACAGCACCGACTTCCCCACATACGAGTAAACAAATACGATCAGGGGCTGATTATATTCATCTCTTACACGAGCTTCAATATGTACACTCATAATACGGATTGGATATATCGTCCGTACAGCAGTCTCTATGTGGGGAAGAGGTGCCAGGGTATATATAGTGTCATGAATGAGATGCCCGCTCTCCCCAGGGAATAGTTCATTTTTGGTTTTCACATCTGAAGATAGTGGAATTTATGCCTCCACTGTACACCAATCAGATGACAGGGATCTATATATGAGGTAGATAATTTGTAATATGTACAGCCTAAAGTTTCAGCGTTATTAGGCTAAAAACAGCAAAAATCAATAAAAGGGCGAATTTCAGTTGTACAGGGTCAAATGTTAAAATTGCTCCGATTTAGATAAAAAATGGTGCAAATTATTGTGGAGCTCAGAGGATTTTAAAATTAAGGAATAGTTTGAGTTGTGTCTCAACTGCTTGATTAAGAAAGTCGGGGGGTAACAAGATCAAGCCCCTTGAGCAATGGATTTTGACCTTCTGTGCCCCAACATCAGAAACTAGCATTAAGGACAGTCAAAATATTCCTTATTTTAATTCTATGTAAACTGCCGCCAAAATTTGCACCATTTTTATCCAATCGGAGCAACTTTAAAAATTGACCCTATACATGGAATGACCATTATTATTGATTTTTGCGTTTTAGCCTCTAACTCTATGAAACTGTAGGCTGTACATATTACAAACTATACCTTTATGACTGAATCCTTATGGTTAGACATATAATATGGTGTGCTTTTCAACATGATGGATCAATTACAAATTTGAACCCGTACAAAATTTGTTTTGGGCCCCCTCTCCTAAGGCACACTTTGCGGCACTTAAGCATCACGTTTCAGGGGTTCCGGTCAGGCTGTCACATATTGTAATCACTCAAACCTTTTGTATTGAGATGTGTTACAAATGTTGGCTAGATCCCGGGCTATAAACATGTGAGAGGGTGATATGTTTGCGGACTTCGACGCGCTCGTGGACGGATAGAAGGAATACAAAATTTTGTTACCCCTATCTAAAACATGGAAGGCCAGTATCGTTAGTGTATCATGAACAAGGTGAATCAGGCCATATATTCTGCCTCCAAAACTTTTCGCTCGTGACACGATGTGTTGAAGATTATACTTAAACGAACATTTAAATTTATCTGAAATAAAAAAAACACCAAAGAACAATTTTTAAAAACAAACTTTTTATATTTTTTTTAAAAAGCAATTAATTTTCAATTTTTATAGTATACAAAAAAATTGTTTGTACAACCAAACTTTTATACTTGTAAAAAACTAACCCTTTTTTTTCATAATTTGAATGAATTGTATCCACCTCACTATTCAAAGATAAAATAATTGTTTAGTTAAATGATTTTTTAACCTTTTTTCCTTTTTTTTGGGGACTAGGGGCCAAATTGTTCAGTGAATTGTAATTAAATTTGGCTAATTATTTACATAGTAGGCTTGAGCCGTCATCCCACTTCTCCTGCGGCACAACATTCTAAGTGTGTTACTTGCATGTTGGGTCACTATTTTACGGTTCTAATTTAATCACATCTCCAGGTTTCCATACTGTAGAAATGTTTTAAAAATCCTGGTAACCAGTACTAACCTGTCCCAGGGCCGGGTTGTCGGCGGATAAACCGACACCCCCATCGGATTTCTAAGGAATCTGAGAAGAGGGCAGCTGGTTACCCTGTTAGAATGAAAAAAGAAGATCTACCTACAAGGCATCAGCTCTGGAGAGCAAACAGCGGCCAACCAGCACATGCCGCCTTGCATGTTGGGCATGGTTGCCCAAAGGCTAAGGCCCACCGCCGAAAACTTGTGGATTGACGTCAGGAAGGAGCCATATGGTCAATTGTTGTGCTCCAAAAATCCCACACAGCAGTATGCTGAGTGTGAGGTGAATCGGCCACTTTTCACGGGGGGATAAAAACGGATTCAAACTTTGGTTTGACTAACATAAATATATTTTCTGATGTGCATTTAACCATTGGTTCTCAGATTAGCAAGGAGGGATGGAACCCAACTTGACATTTGAAATTATGATGCTTCAGTTCCTAACTGGATTCGCTATATTAAGTCCACTGATGATGAATCCTCACAAAATATCACACTTGTGGAAAGGGGCAAGAAAGTTCTTCTTTGAGGTGGTTGTGGTTTAAAATTTCATTCAATTCATTCAAAATTTATGTTCATTCATAATTTTTTAAAAAAAAGACATTATAAACATATAGGCCCTTGCACGGAAGGTAAATTATATTGAATGGACTTTTGTTTGCCATCCATCCTAGCATGCGAAGAGTACAATACCTACGCTTGGTTCACCTGAACATTTCAGCTATTTCTACAGGTGATCCTTTTATTCTTACATGCTTGGGTTGTTCTGGAGGGCAGGTCTGGGGCAAAGATAACCTATTGACCTGCCGTGCAAACGCCCTATACACTTACAAGTGACTAATGAATGAGGAAAATGCTCAAAATGCCTAAATGGCTAAAATAGCACACGGAATTAAACATGTACCTACAAAACAATAAGGCATACATCATGGTTAACACATACCAACACCAATTCAAGTCAAACCAGGAGCAGTTAAAAGAATTATGCAAAAGCAAACATCAATGTGATACCGATTTAAAATTGATAATCTGAGAGACTATTTCCTACTAAGCTGTTGCAAACGAAGAGCTTTGCGAGTGACCCATTAATCGTTAGAAGCAGCGGTTGAGATTGTGGAGTTGGGTTGCAACATTTGAATATGTATCCAGATATGTAAATAACAAAAAGATACTAGTAGTAAGAATTCCCACTTTTAGATATTTTCATGAACACAAATTCTATTTTTTAATAAAACAACCTCCAAATGCTTCTGAAATATGGCTAATCGAAGAATATTCTTATCTGATGATATGCATACCTGTCCTAGAAGCATTACAGTGGTTTACATTTTTTACAAATGTAAGTGAAGCCATTAAAACAGGCTTATAAAAAAGTGAGGATTAAGGTTCCAGTAGATTAGAATCTTGTGTGGGGATTTTCAGGATATAACAATTGTGTAATAATTGTATTCAGGGTTGGTTCGGAAACTTCCGGAAGAGACCTATTTCTTCCGGAGAGGAAGAAGAAACCTATTTCGTCCGGAAGAAAGAATGGAGAACGGGAAAAAAAAAAAAAGGGTTCTTCCGGAAGAAACGGAAGAAATTGGAAGAACTGAGAAGAAATGTATATGAACAACAAACTAATTACACCATATTCAGTGCTTTGCACTTCAAACCATCAAGGTTTGGATTTTGTTTTTGTAGGTCACACGAGATATGACAACGGGTGCTGAATATGCCCTCCATGGGACGGCCTGTGGTGTGTTGAGGAATTTTACCTAGGAAGGAAATAGAGGATGCTAAAAGACGAGGGCCGGGAAAAGTCACTCGTTAAGATAAAACCAACCCCAGAAAGAAATGGAACAAATACAGAAAGCGCTAAAGGTAATTTGAAATATATTACAAAATGCTAAAAAACAAAATAAATTATTGTTGTGCTTGTAAGCACCAAAATTCATTTTCTTATGCAAAATTGCATATGCAAACTTCAGTCTTTTGAAGCATATGAGAAAATGTGCAAGAAGAAAAAACGTTTCAAAGAAGTGATTTAAGGGAAAGAGAAGACACTAGACCGCGATATAAAAATTCACCTAATTGTTCTTGATTGTTTGTACAACCCCTATTAAGAGTATCGGTAATAGCCCACAGAGAGTCTGATACTGCTTAGATAGGTGACAGAATTCATGCATAATAATGAGTATTAGGGCGCATAAAAAATGTCAGATTCTAGTACTAGTAGCCTGTCCTCCTCGACCCATTTTGGGATAGGGCCAAATTTTGTTTATATTTTGCAATCTTTTCAAATTTCTTACTCTCAAATTTTGATGGTATGATAGGCTCTAATTGTGTATGTTACGCAACAACAGTCACTTAATGTGATTTTAAAGACCTCCATGGGGTCGATTCATTGTTAAAATAAAATAAGGCATAGCCCATTTTGATTGCGAATAAAAGTCGGGTGGTAAATCTATTTTTCGGTGGTGATGATGGATGAAACAGACCTAATGTGCATCAAATTAGTGCCGATTTCACCCCCCATTAGCTTCTCTTCCTCCTTTTTCTTTTCTATAAAAAACTGCCCCCCTCCCTCATTTTTCAGGGCCACTGCTCCGAGAAACTAAAAATTATTTTAAGGGCCTTATAATTAATTTGCACATTCAGTGCCAATTTCAAGTCTCTTCTAATGAAACCTTTGACCCTCATTCAACTTTGTGGAGTGATAGCCCATGGGAAGTATGATGCATGTATATGATGATAGATTTCACACATTATAATTGTACTTTGCATATTTTGGAAGCTAATTTATCATTAGTCATGGGCAGTAGTAATTCCTCAGGCAGTGACCTGAATGACATCCAAACTACATTTGAAAATGTATAATAAAATGACAATACCAAACAAAATTAAAGACGTAAAAATAATCTCGGAGACACAGTTTTGCCACCCTGATTTGGAAATTTATTTCACTAACTATATCCGTGATAAATTTGATGAATTCACGGAGGGCAAAATAGAATTTTTCTTAAAAAATTTGTTTTACACGTCTTCTATGGAGGAAGACAGGGCATATGGAGGGTGCTATAATGCACAATCATGACCTTTGTTAGACCTATGGCAACATTTCGCGATGGATTTTTTTGATTTTGCAGAGGTGATCGATCTGTATGTATATACAGTTGTCAAATTTGTCACCAATGTGTAAATTCGCACTAACAAAAGAAGAGAGAATTTCCATGGGTTCAAACAGCAGTGCAAAACTGGTAGGTCATAGCCCATAGTGGGTCCGGTGTACTGTACAGTGTGGTGGTGATGGAATTAGTCACTATGAATGAGCATTATTACTCAGTAAATTGCATTTTTGAGCTAATTTTGCAAACTTGGTTTATAGTAGAGGCCATATGAGATTCAACTTTGAAAAAATTCTAATAAAAGGACCGAGTTGTATATTTCGTAGGGCTATATGTGAATTATTATGAAAAAATGTTCCGGCCTTCTGACAGCTGAGTTGGTCGATATTCAAGGTCAAAGTAAATGGACCGTTATAAGGCATATAGGGATCATAACCCCTCACCCATTTGGTCTAAAAGCACAAAAGAGGGTCTATCCAAGGGTGTTGGGTCAACCAAACAATTAGCATTATAGGAAAAAAACGATCACAATGAACCCTCCTTGTTTTCAAAATCGTTGCCTATCTGCATGAAATCTGCTAATTTAACCTCGTCCCCCAACAATTTTAAAGTTGTTGGTTAAGACCCTCGGATTTCTTAGTTACAAAGCCTATGACCCTTTTGAGTTGGTACAAAGTGGCTGGATAACGTCTTCAATTCCATTGATATCAAAAACGTTCCGATAGTTTCCATTTGACGTCATAGTAATGTTTTATTTTTTAATGAAGTAATAATAAGGGGAAACTTGATTTTTTGATTTTTGTACAATAAGCCAATTTTATTTTGAGTAGTTGTAAAAATACAGGTATGTGTGATTTTGCTAGGTTTTATGGGTGATTATGAAAGGAAAAGTCAAGTTTGGTAACATACCAAGGAGGTATCAAGTGCATCAAAGCATTTACATTTTGATAGAAGTGAAAAAAGAAAAAATATATAAGGTTGGCAACATCCCCTTAATCCAAAACTGAGTCTTGCCTACACTACTAAAGTTAAGGTGGCGTGACAGATTATTTTGCGCCTAGAAATGAAAGAAAATGATGGTCCCAAGATTAGATGGAGCCATTAGGTTTCAAATTTGTTTTAGCTGGCAGGATAAAAAAAACAACTTGTTGGCAGTGGTAAACACCCCACCTTCCTCCCACAGGAAGACGAAGGTTACCTCTGACATTCAATGATGGACTTTGCCACTCATATGAGGCAAGGAGTCCCATTCAGCCTACCTGTGACCTATCAATAAATGCATTTAAACACCCTTAAAACGGATGCGTTTAAGTTGGGGGTGCTCACCTCCTATCTCCTTGGGAGAGGCCACTGACCAGCCTCCGTGGCTCGTCACCACATAAACGTCCTCGAGTTGTTCGCCGTCTTTCTGGCATTGCGGCACTGGCTCCCCGTGGTCAGGGGGAAGGTCATTGTTGTCCGCCTCGACAATTTGAAGGTGGTGACATATAAACAAGGAAGGGGGTGTAATCAGTCACAGCCTATGCAGGGAGATTCTTCGGCTATTCGGGTGGTGCCGAGTTTGAGATATCGGGCTGATCGCCTCCCGTGTTTCGGGAGTGGACAATGGTTTGCGGACAGTCTCCCAGGAGGGTCCCTAATCCCAGACACAGCCAAAAGTCAGAAGGCCGTCGGTGGAGTGGCAGCTCTACTTTGCAGTTTGCCGCACATTCTTCTAGATGGTGGACCGTCCACACGTGGATCTATTCGCCTCAGTCATGAATCATCAGATTGTGCCATATTAGGGCCCTACTCTTGGAACCCGGATCGTCAAACGGGACGCCATGGCAGCGGACCGGTCAGGATTTATATCATATGCTTGATCATAGCTTCTCCAGGTTGCCATGATCCCAAAAATCCTCGAGTGGCTCTTTCTCGAGACTGCCTGGTCCTGCTGGTAGCCCATTATGGCCACGGCAGCTGTGGTTTCCCGGGCCGCTAGATAAAATAATAATACATCGGCTTTTATATAGTGCCATTTCATCAAGATCACAGTGCTGTTGCCTATTATTATTAGGCCGCCATCAGGAAATCGTCACAATGATTTCGCTTCACCTAGGCCGTCAGCTGGCCAAACGCACAATTCTATCAGCACTTAGATTGTAATATTCCCCCTAACAGCTACCCGAATATCGCTTGGGTTGACGAAGCAAGCGAGGTAAAGTGCCTTGCCCAAGTGCACAACACATTGGCCGCAGCGGGGCTTGAACCCACAACCTTTAGATCATGAGTCGGCCGTCATATCCACTGGACTACATGTGCCCTCATAGATCTGCTTGTAAGGGAACGGATCCATCTTCCAAATGGAGGGGACCTGGTAGGACGTACCACCCATGCTCCGAACTTGTCTGATGCATTTCTGCAGACTGTACACTGAGGTGGGACTTTCTCAACAGGCTGCCATCCTCACTGTTCAGGCAAATTCACTAGAGCATCATAGGATTACCATGCATGGTGTGCCGATAGAGAGTTCGATTCATTCAATTTCTGAGACCGTAGACCAGGTTGGCAATTTCCTCAACTGAGGAAGTCTTTCAGGAGTGATGGGTTTAACTTAGTGTCCTAACTGGCCGAGGTTTCTTTTTACCGAACAGCCACAGGCCAGACCCGTAAAGGCATGACGGTTTCTTTCAGTCCTCTCTTGTCCAATCTGGTGAAGGGTATGTTTACGGATCGCCCCCAATTCGTAGCCTTGTTCCGGAGCGGGATTTGCCATTGGTCTTGCAATTCTTGGTGTCGGAACAGTTTAAACCCAACCAAAAGCTTAGTCTTCTTGAACTTCCTAGTGGCCGTTGTCTCTATTATTCCACATGCAGGATTTTTGGCCAAGAATCAGACTCTTTCTTTTACCCCGAAACTGGTGTTTCTGCCACGTCTCACCATAGTTGCAGACCGGGGTTGCAGACAGCTCAGAGAAGCCTGCAGCAAGTGACACATTGAGCTAGCTGGATTTCCTCAGTCATCTGAAATGCACACAAAACACCATGATTGGTTGACTGTCTTCTTGGTTAGGGCATAATGTTCCAGCTCATGCTTCCTCCTGGGCATTCTATAAAGAGGCCTTCATCCCAGACATTTTGGACAATGTCGGTTGGTTCTACTTCCACCTTCCAACAAGTCTATGTATGTGATGCATGTGTTAGTCAAGCAGAGAGGAGTGTCGCCATCCAATCCCTCTTGGCTGATCGAGCACAGCATCTTGACCCAGGAGCATTAGGCGACTATGGGTGGGGCGTTGACAGGGGTTGCATTGGCGTTGGCTACCTTCTGCGACCTTCTTCCGCCACCGATTAAGCCATGCAATAGTATTTTGTTTTAGGTTGTGGAAGGTAGCTAGCACTATAAAAGTACAGTGTATTTCCTCGGGAGTGAGAGGGCGATACACTTGAGTATGATACTATCTTCCACGACCTTATGGTGCTCACACAATTTGTTATTCTTCACCTACAAGGTCGTTGGAAGGTTGTGTCTGAGTTTTCTTTTTTATTATTATTATTATTAAATCACACAGTACTCATCAGTTCGAGGATCTGTCCAAGAATAATATTCACTGATTTAACAATAATATTGTAGCTGTTTTCATTATTATATATATTAAGGTAAAATATTTTTGTTTAATATTTGTACAGACTGACGAATTGGCTAATTTACGTTGAGAAAAACTTGTAAAAATTCGGATTAAAAGTGCTTTCTATGCTGAAAAGCAATGATGGCTGCATTTGTAAGCCTAAAAAATATGTTTATTGTTTTTATTGACCCCAAAACATGGGTATAGACACAACCTTTTTGCTTCTAGGCCAATTGGCTGAGCAGTTATGACCCATCACATGCCTTACAAGGTCATTGACCTTTGACCTTGAATATCTGACCAACGCAGCTACGAGAAGGCCGGGCAAATTTTTCCATAATTATTCATATATAGGCCTACCAGAATATACAAAAAAGTCCTTTTATTAGAATTTGTTCAAGGTTACATAGGACGTGTCACATTAAGCCTCTTTTTTGTGAGAAAAGCAAGGCCGAATCACTGCACCCTGTGAATGCAGTTTCAGGAGTTGAAAGTGGTAATGAGGCATCTGATGTGGTCCAAATTAAAAATATTTGTCCAAGAATGGTTAATTAGTTATCATCGATATCCACTGATTTTTTTACAATAGTATTTGGCTGTTTTCTTTATAGATTATGGTCAATGTTTTGGTTTATTTGATATTTGTACAGACTGACAAGTTGGCTAATTCGTGGAAAAAATTGATTAAAAGTGCTTTCTATGCTGAAAGATAATGATGACTTCATTTGTAAGCCTCAAGACTGTTTTTATTGTGTTTATTGACCCCAAAACATGGGTATAGACACCATCTTTTTGCTTCTAGGCCAATTGGTTGAGCAGTTATAACCCATCATAGGCTGTATAAAGGTCGTTGACCTTTGACCTTGAATATCTGACCAACGCAGTTGCCAGAAGGCCGAACAAATTTTTTGGTAATCATTCATAGATAGGCCTACCATAATATACAAGATCTTTTCATTATAAATTTTTCAATGTTGTATAGGACATGTTTCTATTAACGCCTCCACTATCTGGTATTACATGGCACCCTCATTCATGAGGTTAAAGGTCACATACCAGTAAAACATCATAGAGATGAGGCCTAATTATTCACTACCGCGATTGCAGGCGACACTAGCAGTCTGAAGACCACAATGTATTTTTTATCATGTGTAAATTAAAGAGGCCTGCCTGTTGTTACCAATCAGAGTATAAAGACGGTACATAATCCTTCACACATCACTGTCCTTTATTTTCTTAGGAACTGGTGATCAGCCACCTCTACCCGAAACTGGAAGAGGGCGCAGTAGAAAATGTACTTTGTGCAGCAAAATGTTTACCTCATCATTGCTCTTCATGCACACAGACATGAGTGTGCTATTATCAAAGCAGAGGAAGATTACGTGAAATAGAAGAGGAGGGATCCGTTATGGATGCTGAACAGAGAGGAGGAAGACGATACACGGTAATACAGGGGAGTTCTGGTTTGTGTGTTATCTAAGTGCAGGGATGTAAGACGTCCGGAAATTTTCTGCAATTTCACGGAAAATTTGGCCATATAAAATTCTGTTGTTTTTTTTTTTTTTACTTTTTTTTTATATTCATGCACTTGGGTTATGTTTTTTTTTCATCATATTAAAGCTCCTCACATTTTTGGTAGAGGATAATCCCTTTTAAGTCCTTCTTTAGTAGCCTTTTGTCTTGGACGATTCCCGTTAAAAGTTTGCGTCGCATGCAGCGTTTGGCCGCAATGAGAGCCCACTTATATCCATGTAAGTGACACTGTAAGTAACCCTTTATATGACCTAAATAGATAGAGAGAGAGCGACAAAGTTTTGTATTTGGCTGAATTGTTCTAGTATATGTACAGTGACATATATATGTTCCACAAGTCACCCGTAAAATTGTAAATAATGTGATGTGATTTGGTAAACTCCACACCATGTGCACAGGATAGTTTTTTGGAATAACAAATACCTAAATCTCTTATGTTGTACTTTAATTTTTTGTCAGATTGTGCAAGGCAAACTTTTGATATGTGTATCACAGAAGAAAGAAGTAAAGACTTATGGAAACGTTTATAGTTTCAAACTTTGCATTTTTGATAGGGTTTTCACAAATCGCATCACATATATTGGATCACAGAGGATTCATTATAGTCATGCACTCAAATTTGGGATTAATAAAGGTTGGGATTAAAATTGGGGTTATAGTCTACTGTTGTGCTGTGCTTAGCCCTATACTACATCCATTTTGTCTTCCTTGAGGCGTTTTTTCTGCTGTGCGCAATACGCGCGACTTGGATATGCAGCACTTTGAATAAACCTCCCATGTTTTCTTGCTGCGATCACTGCATAATACCTGGCGTCACTGACTCGAGAAAGGTAAAAGCACGATTAGCATTAGGGTTACAGTTTATGAAATTGTTATAACGTTGAATCAGCACAAATAGGTGGGATACTAACCTTTGGTGATCTCTCCACTTATGTTGTCTTGTACTTGTTGTCCAGTTTTGTGCCTGCACTATTTTTTATCAGTGTGAAAAGTAAAGGGGTCTGGTTAGAGTTGGACACACTTGGTCCAGTGAATAGGTCAGCTGACTCTGGAGATGGGGTTGAAGTCCTGCTGGGGTTAATTTGTTGTGCACTTGGGCAAGACACTTAACCTTGCTTGCACCCCTCTTCCCAGGGGTGAAATGGATAGCCGTTAGGGGAATGTTACAATCTTAAGTGCTGATAGGAGCTGCAGTACGGCTGTGCCCTAGATGAAGGGAAGTGATTTTTTGGTGATTTCCAAGTGACAGTGTAATAATAACTATAAAAGCCATGATACTGCAGTGAATTGAATCCCAAAATGCAGGGTATTATTATGAAGATTTATACTAGAGTTGGAGTTAAGGTTAGAATTAGGTTACTGTTAGGAATAGGTTTACAATTAGTGGATAACAATAGAACCTAGTTTACAGTTAAGATTAAAGTTAGTTTAGTGTGGAGTTAGAATAGGGTGGAGTTAGGATTAGAGATATAGGGAGCTTTGGGGTCACAGTTAGGATTATGATTAGATTTGGGATTAAGATGTTTGGGCTTTGACAAGTTGGGATGTGGTTAGAGTTGTGATAAGGATAGTTAGGATAAGGGTTAGAATTAGGGTTAAAATGACTGTTGGCATTAGGGTTAGATTTTCATATCAGGCTTAAGATTAACAATAGGATTAAAGTTAGAGTGATTAGGGTTTTTAGGTAGTATTTTGTTTTAAGTGACAGGATAGGATTTGTTGTTTTGCCCAATAAAAGATTGTAGTGGATACCGGTGCACTACTCAAAATATTGGACTGCCCATCAAATGTGACATAATATTAGATAAGCAAAACAACAAATCCTATCTTTTATTCTCAAATAAACAGGTAATACTCAAGAAAGCACAGGACTAGAGGAAGGCATCGGGGTTGAGATAAGATTAGAAGAAAATGATGGAGAAGACAACATAGAAGATACCTCACAAGTCCAACAAGAAGTTGTTCCACAGAAACCAGCGTGGCCCGTTGGTGTAAAACGACCAGTTGGAAGACCAAGGAAAGACGGCCTGCCTCCTATTCCCAGAAAGAAACGTAGAGGCAGGAGAAAGCGCAAGCGTGTAGATGATGATGAAGATTTTCCAGGTCGTAACATCAAAATCACAAAAGATGAATGTATTCCCACTGCAGAGGATCCTGTGAAGTTCCCCTATAAGTGTGATGTTTGCGAGAAGGTATTTTCCACGCAGACATGGCATGATTTTCATCGTGAGCAGCACGATCTTCCATTGCTTACATATCTTGTATGCAATCTTTGTGATGAGGCATTTAAGTTCCTTACTGGTAAGTCATGTGATACTAAATTATGATAAGAGCTGCAACAAGGTATATCATCATACGAGTGCAACAAGGTTGTATGGGCAATAGCTGCCATGGGATACATCTGTGTGCTGCCATGTATTAGAATGCTCTCAATTTATCTTTTTTGAGTCAGTGGCTCTTGAAATGGTTCTTCAGGCAACTTGTTACCTGAAGAACATTTCAAGAGCCACTGACCAAAGTCTTAGCATAATATGATGTTTGGATGAGAATTTCTGACAAATGGCAGCTATTGTTGCACTCACATGACGATATGTCATTGTATCTTCTTTGGTGTGATCATGAAGCTTGAAACTTTTGGGTTCATTGCTTTGTTTACCTGAGGTTAAATGATAAATTAATGATAATTTTGGGTCAACCACATGTATCAGTTGTAAATAGGTCAACTGAAGCACAGGTAATAAGACAACTTAGTTGGGGGCAGACAATAAAATTTATGACCAGTGTTGACAAATATTTGTAAGCAAGTACTCAATGATAGAAAGATTCCGCGAAGGATACACTATCACTTTCTTCATGGAAGTAACTATTAAACTATATACCCCCCAAGTAGATCTGGATGCCTACTCCACCAGACATACCCTTGCAGACCTACTGATGTATGTTTTGTTAAATTTTCGATTGTCCCTGTAATTTTACTATGTATATAAACACTGTCCTGTCGGGCAGAGTCCCTGCACCCCTGGAAGACTCCCATCTGATTTTGGACAAGAGGGAGTCGGTGCTGTCGCAATAAATTCCGCTGTGAAATGCCTGACGAAACCATTCCGCTCACCATACATTTGGAGAGAACACAGAGACAGAGGCACAGCAGAAGGTAATTCTGTGATTAACAAAATAATCCTTTTAGCTTGTGTTCCATTTAATCTGAAGACCTTATAGTCGAGTATCTACAGAGGGTGCCCCCGTGCACCCCCCAGACTCACAAACCACTTTTTGCTTTGTTTTAATGGTCGGCTATTACCCATTGGAGATGTAACAAAATATTGTATGACACTTTCATGGGGGGGTAGGACACGATCTGCTCGATTTGGGGCCTTGGGATTTCCAAACGGTAATTTGTGGAACTGCCACGTGCATTTACTATGGCAGTCTCGGTCTCCAGTGACAATTACAAAATCATCTCTTAAACTTTGTTCAAAAGATTCTTAGTAATATCATAAAGACGATAAATTAAGAAAAAAAATATTGACTTCAAAAATCCGTCGGGGTTCGTGGATTAAACCCCGCTGCAAATAGTGTAATTTCCATAACGGTCATTTAGATTTAAATATTCCGTGACCAGGGCTAGTCGTTAGTCAAGTCTGGTGTTACCGTTTCAACCCGTTTCGATATGCGTCAAGAGCGCCCTCCTACCATTAAGTCTTTTGAAACAGACTAGCACCCGGGAAGTTGATGGCCCGTTTTGATTTGCTGTTGCTTGTTTAGGTGGCATGTCTCGCCGCCCCCTGGGCACTTTGGGAAAATTCAAGACGGCGATCAAAATGGGTAAATTATAAAATGTGTAGTGCTTGTGTCGTAAGTGGTGTCGTGCCGAGCAAGCTAGTGCGTGGAGTGCCCATCTCTCTTTCCTTTAGCATTTTTTGGGCCAGACTCTCTGTATTTTTGCTGTGGGGGAATTGCTCCCCCTGCACAGTGAAATGATTAAGTGGCCCAATCATCACGCTTTATGGGTAAACAGAACCGATTTTAATAATTATATGTCGCCCAGCGATATTAATCAGCAGACAATGCGGAAATGGTGTGAACACAAGGAAACACACAGCGGAGTTGATTCTCATGGCATTCACCTTGTTTGACAGGTCCTGTGACCGTTTTGGTTTAATATCAATGAAGCACGAGTCTTATGATGTATGATGTTGGCATATAATAAACCCATTTGTTGGATCAAGAGTACGGCAACCTTTAAAAGTTAGCCTACATTCTCCAAATTCCCTGGATGGTCCTTTAGCCTCTTTATTAATGTCCTATCCCTGCTTTTTAGGTATGTTATTTTTATGTGTAAAATATAGGTCTATTCTTCCAATGGCCTAGACTATCATTTGCGGCAAATTGAAGATAATGGTCATATTTTCTGAAATGTCCCAGTGCCAGGCTTTAATGCATAACCAGATTATCATCTTCTCAAATTAGGATTGTGGGGGCAGGGTTGAATCTCCAGTGGATATCAAACAAAATTGTGGCAAATTTTTCTTGTGCACACGAACCATACCCAAAAGTCAGTGCAGTGCAGTTGTCATATTGTGAGAAGAGTTTTTCCATGGAACAAGGCTGATGAATCACTTTGAGCTTACCACCCAGAGCATAAGCGTTTTCAGTGCACAGCAAATGACTGTATGGAATCTTTTGACGATAAGGGTAAGTGGCACATTGGCATCAGTACTTTATATGGCGAATGATTGGAACGATTTCCTGAATGGCAGCGTAATAATAATTAGGCAACCACGCAGTGTGAGCGCCTTCGGATCCGGAGTCTGGCGATTTATAAATATCCATTATTATTAATTTATTATTTGTATTATTATCATTTTCTTTTGGGTTCCCTCATTATTTCATGTTGTTTTTTAAACACAACAGTGATACAATATCATAGTTAGTAGGCAAAGTTTGCAGTAGCTTTTAGAAGTGGTGTATGTATTGATCTCTCAGTCTTGTCTGCCTGTCGTAATTTCAAATTGCTTCTTGTCACATAGGCCCAATGCATTTTTGATGTCACTCTCGAATACATGACCATTAGGTAGAGCTGCTTAAATCTTAATTGAAAAAATCATTACACTGAACTGATTTCCCTTACACCATGTTAGGTGAAACTATGCATTTCCCTTCGAGAGGGGAATGGCCCGCAAACTACCTATTTTAAGCACCCCTAAAAGAGAAAATGTCTCACGCATACCCGCAGGTCACACCATCTGTTAGCCATTACTCTTCTTTCCCAATTCCGTTTTTGGTCCGCCTTACGCAAACGGACGCGTGTTACCGCAGCTCTGCTCATTGCAGCCAAACTTAACTGAGATTTTTGATACTGGACTAGTTGTCGTCTCATCGGAATACTCCTACTACTATACCAATCTATCTGGATATATTAACGGGATTTATACGGATTTATTACGCTCATTGGGACGGAATAAACGGCGACTTTAACGCCCGTCGGAGAGCTTTTAATTGTGATCCTTTTTGCCGACGATGCGGTCATGTGATCTGTATAGTGCCGGGTAAAAGGTAAAACAAAGGCCGCAATTTGTCCGCACGTGTTGCGTGCTTTTGATGCCTTTCTTTTTGTGAGCCTGTTTCTGTTTCTGTAGTTGCCATACTACATAAAACATTCTATTGGGTGAGTTGCGTCTATTATTTTATTCTTATGCTGTTTGTATTGTAATAAAATATGTGAAAACGGACTTTGGAAAATTCTTTAACCGTGTGTGACTTTGTTAACGCGACGGTATCTTTGTCCCCACGTTGGCGGGCCGGGTCTTCCCGCGGCACGCCTTTGTTTTTAATCGCTCGTTTCGTTCCGACACGCGCCCATTTGGCTTGCTTCAACCCCCCACTTTTCAGCGTCTTGCCGGCTTGCGGCCCCGCGACCCTCTTTTTCCGTGCTTTCATTATGGGTCTTGCTTCCTCCGCATGTCGCTCCGTTTGGTGCTTGTCTTTTGGGCGGTGGGCCTTTTCTGTTTTCACAATGGTTCCGGCATTGTAATCCAGTTTCCCTGTTTTAGGTTTTCGCTAAGGGAAAGGGGGTTGGGTTCGGGCTCCGGTCCGAGGTTCTTCAAGGCGGCCCCGCTGCTTTGGGAGCACCTAAAGCTGTTGTAGTTCGGCTACTTCATGGCGTGTTATATGGACTTGCCTCCCTCGGAGTTCCGCCCGTCTACCTCGCTAAACCGGCCGCTGGCTCGCCGGTCTATAGCCCTCAAGGGCTTCTCCGGTGCAGGCTAGCGTCGGTCTGCCCTCTGCCTTTCTCCCTTGGGGATTTTGCGGCTGTCAACATTCCGGTACGCGCAGCTCGGTTTCTTCATCATTAGCGTGCAGTTGGGGCACGGCTCCCTCGGGGGCGTGCCTGGCTAGCACGCGGCCCGCGCTGGCTCGCCTGCTTTAGCTCGTTGCTTTATCGGTGCAGGCTAGCGTTGTCTGCTCTGCCCTTTCCCCGTGGGATTGGGCGGCTGCAGTCCATCCGGTAGCAGTGTGTTGGCTATGGTGACGCCCGGGTTTTTTCGGGCCGATCCATCGCCAGTACCGACACCCGGCGCTCGTGGTTTAGGGGTCTCGGACCCTGCGACCGCGCTGCTGTGGTACCGGTCTCGGTTCGTCCAGCCCTGAGGTGGTTTCCTCGGTGCCCCGTAACGGGGCGCCGCGGGTGTCGTTTATGCTCACTGCTCCCCGCATAGCTAGCCTGCTAGCCGCGCGGTGTCAATCTGGCTCGTGCTGCATGCTTCACCAGGCCTTCACGGGCTAGGTGGGGCGAGCGGCGCTTCGCCAGGTTGGTCCCCGCTCACGCGGGGTACCGTGCGCAGTTACTGGTGCGGTTCGACCAGCACTGGTTCCCGCTTCGGTTCAGCCGTTACGGCACACCCTGCGTGGCTAGCCTGTAATCTGGCTCGTGCTGCATGCTTCACCAGGCCTTCGCGGGCTAGGTGGGGCGCGCAGCGCTTCGCCAGGTTGGTCCCCGCTCACGCGGGGTTCCGTGTGCGGTTACTGGTGCGGCTCGTCCAGCGCTAGTTCTCGCTACGGTTCCGCCGTTACGGTACACCCTGTGGGTGTTTCCGTTCTCGGCGCCCTCGTGGGGCAGCCTCCGGGGCTTGCCTCCGCGGGGGGCTCGGTGCAGGCTGCAGCATGCCCTCTCAGGGCGCGCTGCGTGCCCGTGCGTAGCCCATGTCGCTATAAGTCTCTTGCGGGTTGTATAGCTCGTGGTTCCGGGACTTCAAGGGGCTGTTCTCCCCGCCTTCGGGTGCGGAGTACTCCTCCCTTTTATAGTGTCTCACCTCTCGGAGGTGATCGGCTTGGGTTGATTGTTTACACTCAATCCTCTTTGTTGCGCCTCCTTCCCGCAGGAGTGCGCGGCATGGTGACCGTTTATCCGCCGTCGTTGGCGTCGATTTCCGGGCTTAACCACAGCGACTGGTCCCCTCTCACGGTTGCCGTTGCTCGGGTGTTGTTTGTCCGCCTTCCCTGGTGTTGACTTTCAACTCCCGGCGCCGCGACCTGTCTCCTCGGGGATGTCGCGCCGCCTTGGCTCTCGGGCATCCCCTCGGGGATGCTGTAGGTCTCGGCGGTTCTCTCGGGTCTACCCAAGCCTGTTCTTTGGCAGGGCTCCCCTTCGGGGCGGCCTAGCCTGAGTGGCTTCACCCCTGGCTGGCATGTTGCCTTGCCTTGGGGTGGGAGCCCTCTCAGCCTTGTGTAGTCCCGGGGTTACCGCGTCTATTCTCCGACGTTGCTCTAGCTTCTGCATGCAGGGTCCCCCACCTTGGGGGTGCTCCTGCCCTGCCTGTGGCGGGCCTGGCCCGCCACGGCCTGGGCGTGGGGCGCATCCTGCCGTGCTATAGCCTGCAGCTTCGTCGGGGTCCAGACCTTAGCCTTTGTGCACTCTGCCCCCGGCTTCGCTGGGGTGCTTTTGCTGCTCGGGCTCCTGTTGGAGCTTGGTAGCCTCGGGCCTGTCTGCTACCCTCCCATGGGCTTTTCAGCTCTGGGTCGCCGGCGCTTCCGTCGCTGCCTCTGTTGGCGGCTGACTATTGCTGACTCGGTAGCCTAGCTCCTTCATGGTGCTAGTCCGGGCCCGTTCCGTGTGCACCTTCGGGGACTTGAGGCCTCTGGTCTCTGCCAGTTAGGCGCTGGGCCTTTTAGGCCTTGGCTGTCCTGGCTCTTAGGCTCTGGCTGTTAGGCTTACTGCTGCCTAGCCTGGTCCGCTGTCTCCCTTGGGGAACTTGGACTCAGGCTATGATGCAGCTTCGCTGCTCCCCTCCTGGGGATCAGCTGGGCCTAGCGCCGCTTCCGAGTCGGGCCTAGTGACAGTTGCCGTCTGGCGTTAGTCTCTGTTCCCCCTTGGGGTCTAGACCATGTATCCAGCTTGGGTGTGATACTGGTCTTTGGGTCTTTAGCCCCCGACTTCCTTGGAGGTCGTGGCCTTTAGCCTTGGCGGTCCTTGGACTTTCGCCTTGGCCTAGGCCTTGGGGCTTTCATCGCCTAGCCTTTGCTACTCGACTTTGACCCTTCATCTCCATTCGGGGTAGCTGGCCCTGGTTCTTTCCTCGCAGCTTGGCTGGACCCTTGTCGGGCCTAGCCTGGCCTAGGGCTGATGCCCTGCTGCTTAGTGTATTACCATGGCCCCCTTCGGGGTTTATGAGGCCTGTGCCTATGCCGGTCTGGCGTGGCCCCTCCAGGGGCTTCACTGGGCCGGCCTAGGCCTGGGGTAGGGGCTTTATGTCCTTCTCCTCTGGCCTTACACCCCGTACGGGGAACCTGATCATCGCGTCTTGGCTGTTCTCCCTTGCCCTCCGTCCTCACTCTTGTGCGGGCGCGAGACCTCGGCCTATGCCGGCTGGTGCCCTCGGGGCCTAGCCTGCTCTTGCCGGTCTCGGGCTTCGGTCATTCAGTCTTGATGTTGATGCTCGGGTTCCCTCTTTGGGGCTTGGCTCCCACCCAGGTGGATGCCCTCGCCCCCTCTGGGCTCTGTTTGTCCTGCGCGCTGGTGGTTTGCTCTGTTGTCTACCCTTACCTGTGCTCCCAGGCCTTACTCCTCGCCCCTTTGGGGGCTAGCCCTTGAGGTCTATTCGACTTTTTGTCCTGGCCCTGCCCCTGTTTGGGTCGGTGTCTTGACCATGGATCCCTTCTCCCTTTGTTCGGGAGTTAGGGGCTGGCTTTTGACAGTTCTCGTCACATTCCTTTTGCTCTCGGCTGACTAGCCTGGTCGGCTGTCTCCCTCGGGACCTGGACACGGGTTTTTGGGTCTCGTTGTCAGCCTTGGCCCGGGCCTTGTTCTGGCCTAAGCGTTGGGGCTCGTCCGGCCTCAGGTCCCGGGGTGTGCTCCCGATTCCTCGGGGTCTGTCTTAGGGGGTTCCCCTCCCCTCCAGCCAGGTTTTTCAGGCTCCCTTGTTCGATCTCTTCACTTGCGGGTTCTTCTTTGCCACGCCTTCCTGCCTCAACACTGTACTGTCTAGTGGGAATCCCTGCGACGGGGTAATTCCCTAGTTTTGGTGGGTTCTCGTTTCTCCGAACTCGCCTTCTCAGTTGCTTTCTCAGTTGTTCTGGCAGTTGACTTGGTCTTGTCTCCCCGCCGTGCCTTGCGACTGGATCTTGGGCTTTTCCCCTTAGTACCGACCCTCGTGGTCCTGGGACACACGTTCGGTTGCTCTGGCTCTGCAAACTGGATCTTTTGCTTTTTCCCCTTAGTACCCTCTGGGTCCTGGTACACGTTCCGTTGCTCTGGCTCCTGTCTTTACGACCCTGGTAGCTCTTGACATGGTGGGTCTGCCCACTTCCCGACTGGGATTTTTTATCCCCTCTTTCCTAGTCGGTCAAAGTCCTGTGACCTGAACTTTAAGTTGGTTGGGAGCTTCTCGCTCCGGTGTGGAAATGTCTCCTGGGGCGTAAACCCTCCGCTGTGAGTCATCTTTCATGTCCTGACGTCTCAGTTTGGTGACAAGTTGGTTGGCTCCCTTTTCCCGAGGCTTTGGTGATCTTTTTACTCGGTATCTCGCCCGTTCGGGTAGCACCTCTCCGGGGGCCTCTCTCTCACTTCTTCCCCTCGGGAGATATTGTGTCGAAGCCGCTATGCTGTCCGCGGACCTCTTTCTCGGTGGCATCCTTATATGCCCGTAGCCGGAGTTTCGGCTACGCGGCTACGTGTTTTGCCTCCTCGATCCGCTTTGTCCGTTCGGACCCCAGAAGTTTCCTCATGTTAGGACATTCTGTTCTTTTACAACTTTGTCACCTGCTCTCTGCTTGAGGTCGCCCTTGGTTTAGGCTTCTGCTCGGGCTTCCCCGAGCGGTTAGTGAGCTCTCGGCTGGGGTCGCCTCTCGAGGCTCGCCTCGGTTTTTCCTGGCAGAGCTAAACCTCTGGGTTTCGTCCCCCTCTGGTAGACTCTGCGTGGTTTACCCACTTTTGTCTACCTTTCGGGCCAGTATTGACTCTGGGCCCGATCTGGGGAGGTGCTAGTTTTTCATTAATCAAGCCTTTGACTGCTCTTCGGTTGCCCGGTTCTGACATTCTGGTGCCCGCGGCCCCCGGTATTGGCGGAGGTCTTCCGCTCGTTTTTCTCCTCGGTGGTTCTGTCTACATCCGAGTTCGAGGCCTGAATCGTACCTCCATCTCCCGGACTTTGACAGTCTGAGGTGGAACTTTTCGGCTTATTTTGAGGCTTTGTTGTCTGTCTCCGATCATCCGTTGTCCGGATTTTTCGGTCACTAGCTCAGCCTACCACACCTAGTTGTTCGGGTTCGTCCTTCGTGACGTTGGTCGGTCCATTGACTCCTGCAAGGCGTCCGTTTCTTTCTGACCTGAACCGAAATCTATGTTCCCTCTTGGATCTGATTCTATCGCGAGTGGTTTTGGTGCAGCCCCCACTCGTCCTTGGGGTGCGGCGTCGCTCTAGCCCTCGCCTTTATGTACTCTTTCCGGTCCCTTTCCCGGCTATGGATTAGCTCGGAGATTTTCCGTCCTTCTCCTTGTAGCTTCTTTCCTTCGGGTCAGGGTCGGACTTTTCTCTCAAAGTCCCGCAGCCCTCCTCGGGGCTGGGGCCTTAGCCTTCATTCAGTCCCTCAACCTTTAATCTCACAACCACAACGGGCCTCTCTCTGCGGGTTCTTTCTGTGGTCGTTGATCGGACCCCCTCTCTAGGGGGCCCGCTCCTCCGTTTTTTGGGGTTAGGCTTCTTGGCCCCGCGTCTTTACGCGGTTCCGCCGTGCGCTTCTCTGGCTCCCTCCCGGATCCCTCAGTTTTTCGCAAGGCTGTGAGGCCTTGTTCTTCCTCCCGCCTTTGGCCGCGGGGGTTCGCGGGCCCTTTGGGTTGTCCCGGGCCTACGTCGCACTCCGCTCTGTCGGAGCTCTTCCTCTCGGCTATTCCTTAGGCTTGGGATTTTCTCTGCGGGATTCGGCTCTGGCTCTCCTCCAAAAAACTTTGGCCAGGTCCTTTAATCACAATATAAAGTCCCCCCCCCCCCCCTGGGGGTCCTTTTAACTCCCCCTTGGTGTACGCCACTATCTGGTTGGTTATTGGCTTCCTGACTTCTAGGAATCTAGTTCGCATGTGGATTTTTTTGGCTCTGGCGTTTTTTGGTTCAACCTTTGGCTGGTCATTCCTATGGCTGCTCTCTTAAATATCATGTTTCCACCTCGACTGAGTGTGCTAGTCAGGTGTTGATGACAATGATTCATTCAACGGGGGTTTATGCATATGTTTCAGTCAACCTTGGTGTAAAGGAAATCAGTTATTGTAAATGATTTATTTCAAAAACACACTTATGTTTTTATAAATCATCTAACTGAATCCTGATTTCCTTTCATTCCCTGTTCGACTTTCTCCCTCTTCCAGGCCCACCGCCCCCCAACATGAATGGATGTACATGCGTCCGTGTGGGTTTGAGCCAAAACTGAATTGGGATGAGTAAGGGCTAACAGGGTGTGACCTCGGGTCACTGTTTGAGAACCATCTTCTCTTTTTAGGGGTGCTAAAATAGGTATTTTGGGGCATTCCACTCTCAGAAGGGAAATGCATATGTTTCAGGCAACTTTGAAGGAACATCAGGCCTCAGTTAATGATTTATAAACATAATGTGTTTTTGAATATTTTAGAGGGCAGGCTATGTCACTGTTGTGTAAATGTTGTTTTGAACTTGAAATCCCCCTTCATCTTTTATTAAAATCTTCCAGCCCTGTCTAGGACTTGTTTGTATTCACTAATCCGCAAGAGATTTTGAGACTTGATTTGAGTTTGTTGGCCACTTACCTTTAAAATCACACAGGTGTTTTTTTTCGAAACCGGCTGCACATTTGAGAATCTAAGATATTGAAATAGATTTTAAACAACTTAACCTAGACTATGGGTTGTAATTCCTTGTTTTATGGGTTTTTGGTTCAGAGATCCATTTCAAACATCATTATGATTAGAATCAAGGTCACCTGCTATGACGTTTGAAAATCCAAGATATGGCTGCCATTGAACCATATTGAAAATATAAATTTTAAGAACATTTACTTTAGGATCATCTGTTAATTCATCAATTTATGGTTTTTGGATACAGGGAATCATTTTTCTGATGGTATTTTTAATGGTTAGAAGTCCAGATCTAATGCTATGGTTTTAAAATCCAAGATTGCACCAGCATCCATATTGAAAATATAAATTTTGAGTATCCTACTTACAACCCAGCATAAAACCTTGTTTTATATGACACATCTACAAATCAGCATAAGTTTGTGGGATGAGACCAAAATCATAGACATAGAGGGCACAAGACAAGATAACTGAAGGAGGCAATGTGCATAAGAAAGAGGAGAACACCTGCATGAACAAAGTTGGACAGGGGCTTAAACCTTTCCCGCACTTTTACTCACGCAAAATGAGATTTTGGATATCGAAGTAGTAGTAGTAAACCAAGTTGTAAATCCGGTTTTTGGTCCCCGCAACCGGGGGTGGCCGGATTCCCTAACATTCGTAGCAATCGCCCTACTCTAACTCTGTTACTCCCTCCTTCCACTGCATCCTCAATAACCCAATCCTCCTACTCTCCTCCTCCACTTGCTTCTCCATGTCCTCGTTGGTCGGCCCCTCTTCCTCAACCACCCACCTCAAACTCACAAAAGCCCTTTTTAAAACATGCTCCTCATCTTTCCTCCACGTGCCTATACCATCTTACACCATTCGCCTTCGCCAGTCGGTGAGCCGCCTCTTCCAAACCCACATCTGCATCAAATTCTCAGTCTTCTTCCTATCCATCAATTTCACCCCACACATTTCTCTCAACCATTGCTCTCTCTGCCCTTCTCTAAATCCCCATCTCATTTTCACTCGGCACCATGTCTCACTCCCATACAGCATCACTGATCGCACACAACTCCTATCAAGCACATCCCTTTTACTTAAAAGGAAATCTTCTTCTCTCCCACGTAACACTCTTCCACATTCTCTAAACTTCACCACCCATACCTTACTCTGGCTGTCACAGCCGCATCACATCCACCACCCGCACTAATCTTGTCACCTAGGTATGTGAACTCCTCACTGTTTCCACCTCATCACACACTTTTCCACCTCCTTCCCCCACTCCCCTGCACTCCCTTCTTGAATCTTCCACACACAAAGTCCCTTGCCAAACTTTGGGGTCACTCTCTCATCTTTGTGCCATCTCCCATGAATCCATTTCCCCACCTTTTATCACACCACACTCTGAATTGCCCTCACCCTCTTTCCACATATTCCTCCACATGGGTCCACCTTACCCACTAACACCTCCCCCTCCTCCCCACTCACCATCACTTTTAGTCCTTCCCAAAGTTCTTATTTTTTCTCATTACCCCAGTGAAATGTAGACCCAAATGGTTCGGCAACAGCCCGCTTTGTCTACTTGTGTAAAAGGCGCTAAATTTATAATCTCATATTATTCTTATTATTTTTTATTTCTATGAAGAACTTCTGCCTTGTCATTGGAACCTGATAACACTAAGGGTGATATTGTTTACATTTACAGGACGTCAGTGGGTATATCAGACGTGCACAGAGTTTGGTTTCTTCCCGACGTCAGATTCTGTGAAGCAATTTGGAACCAATTTCTCTCTTAGTGTGGTGGGTTGGTGCGGGCATGTATAGTGTGTCATTTCCTATTTGTCATGATTGTGATAATACCATAGTGTGTCATCTTCTAAGTCTGTTTCATGGGTGGCCATTTATCATAACAACAGAGCACTTACTAGGTGCTTTCAGATTGGTGGAAATTTGCACGGTCATCGTTAAACCCTAATGCCATATTCGTTTCTAGCTTATGTCCGGTAGAGAGTGAATGAAAGCACAAGGAATCAGAAAAGGTGCGAATTGGGGTCGGGCAGAACCAGTGGCCCTTTGGGCCCGCAATCACTCTCCAGGGGATACCACGCTACAATGGTGTCGCTGGCCTGGCCAGTGATTTCGTGCCCATATGAGTCTTTGTTGATGACAAACTCACTAATCCAGATGTAGTGCATTTTTTTCACTCAGTACTGCAGTATTTTGTAATTTGGTGGTATTAAGGTAATCCTTTCCCTGGACCTGTGCTAGGCATTTTCCTGGGCCTCACACAACCAGGACTTAGTTAAGATTGGAAATTACTGCCCCTCCCATCTGCACGTGTGTTGCGCAGACCGAGCTTATACGGGTTGAAGTTTCCTTGAAACGCCTCGAAGCAAGACACCTGGCTACAAATCTAGGGCAGGCTGCGGTCCAGAATTGCTATGTCTCGCCAGCTTAAAGGGGAATTTTTTGTGATCCACAACCTCATCCCCTAGACTTAAACCATAAAAAAGTGAGATTTTTTTATATCATTGAACTGTTAGCCTTTTGTAATGCACATGATCCTAATCTTACAATGCAAATTTGATTTGTTCTGTAAGAAATTTGCACTTTGGTGTTATTAATTAGGCCAAAAAAAAGTGTGGCTTGCAGTACCCCCCCGACGCCCCTCAAAAATTCTTAAATTTAAAAACTTAGTGTGATTTGAACAGATTGTTAAAAAATAGCATGGTGCCACATTTCTTTCCTTTTCCCAATTCAGCTTTTTTATACAGCAATGTCAGGACAACTTGGTAAACAGTTCAATGGCGCAACCCTCTCTCAAGGAATAGAACGAACCAATACCAACTATGGAGGCAGCGGGATTCGGGCTTCTAAGTTATATATCCCATGATTCCATACACCCATTGCATGCATTGGTTATCTTAACTGTATTACCACAGACCAGAAGCTGTTTTTAAAATGGTAGAAGCCTCTGCAATTTCAGAAGCAATTTTTTGTGTCCCTTGAAGCGAATGTTCATTGCGACGCTAACCCCGTCACTTGAGTCTGGTGTGCCTCTCTTGCTCTATATGTCATCCTTTGTCCGGGGCCTGAACTAAGAGGATGTCAAATCTTTTACGTAGTCCTAAATGTGTGAATGCAGGAGGCCGGCATATCGAGAGCTGCAAAGCGGCGTGCGCGAAAAAAAAATACGCATGCACAATATCTGCACGAAAGCTATGACATCACTCTTATTTCAGCCGACGAAGATATATGTGAAAGTTTTAGTACCGTTGAAAATTTGGGTCAGATGCATATGGGACTTTTCATATGTGGACAAGCCTCTATCAGTTCCAGGACATGTTTGATCAAGCTTGTGATTTACATGTCCAGTGAAAGAAAAGATGATAAAGGTTCTCTTCCTGAATGGATTAATGGTCTATATAAAAGATATCTACGAGAGGGACCATTACTATGCAAAAGCACAAACAAATAATCCTCTGATGGGAAATGGTGCTATAAAGTTAAGTAATAAATAATAACTGAATGAAATCATTAGCAAAACTATTGCAAGAGGCTATCAATAGTAATATAAATAATTCAGGAATTATGGTGCACCATAAGAAATTATTCCCTCTTAATGTATCCCCTCTGTTATTAATGTTCAAACTAAGGATGGTTTCACTTGTAATGATCAGGAAACAGCCAAACAATCAATAAATTATTTTACTTCCATTGCGAATTACCTTGGCTGGACAAGTTAAAAATAATAATTGTAACAATTCATGTAGTAATAATAATCGGCAAGCAAGGACTTCCGTTGAGTTTTAACTCCAGACTTTGTCTTTGATCAAATTAGTAACTTCTCAAATAATAATCTACCAGGTTTGAAATACCCACTAGTATAAAAGTTGGCTTAATTAAGCTGCACATCATTTGTCATTCCACTTGCATACATCTGTAACAAGCCCCCCAAAAGAAAAACTCTTTCCCCCCCTTCAGCCCCCCCCCCAATGACTGACTTTTTGTACAGTGTCTATGGAGAAGGACCAAATTTGCCCCCTCAAAAAAAAGCCTTGCCACCCCTTCAGCCCCCCCATTTGCAAAGGGTCTGGTTACGCCAAGACACTATTCCTGTCTGGTTCAGTCTAAAAAACTTAACATAAACATAAAAAAGGGGACTAAAAAACTGATGCTGGTTTGGGCCCTAAGCATAATCTAGCAAGTTTAAAACATAACACCTTGATTATATGGTAATGAGACAGTTGAAAGAGTGAAAAATATAAGTACTTAGGAGTAACATTTGATCCTAACCTATCATGGCATGAACATGTAAATTATTATGTTTCTAATAATCCAAGTGAATTGTGGGTTGAGTTATAGAGTTGAAACACGATCTCCCAGTAAGACTGTAAATATGCTTACTCAAGCCCTGGTCTTTCCCATAATTTTGACTACTGCCAGTTTGTTTGGTCTAATTTGAGTGTTTTATGTGTAATGATCTTCCGACTACAAAATAGACTTGCTCGTATCTTACTTTCTGCAGATATTGGAACTTCAGTGGACAGAATTTTGAAAGAGCTGGACTGGGTTGATTAAGAGACACTTCAGTATTTGCTAAATCAGGCAAATTGAAAAAAATCCTCCAAAAAATCAGCTTTTGCATTTGATTAACAAGTACAGGTATCCTACATACCTGCAAATGATAAGACCCAGAAGCAACATAAGAAGGACGAAATCGGAGATTTTAGTCATT